>JANBXA010000730.1:1800000-2057500 GCA_030556225.1 Cricetiscus sungorus | reverse complement strand
TATAGCAAACCCCTCCTCCCTAGGCCCTTACCCTGAGCACTGTGTTCTCTGTCTTTGTTAAAGGTCACAGGGGCTTTGCTGAAGAGATGTGCTTTGCAAGGGAGTTTTGATGTAGCCAGGTGTAGTTGTGCACCCCTTTAATCCCAGCACCAGGGAGGTAGAGGCAGGTGGATCTCTGTGAGTTTGAGGCCAGCCTGGTCTACAGAGTTCTATGCAATCCAGGGCCACATAGTGAAACCCTGTCTCAAAAAGAATGAGTGAAGGAAGGAAGGGAGGGAGGAAGGGACGGAGGGAGGGAGGGGCAGAGAGAGGGGAGGGAGTATTCCTAATTGCCTTAGTTCCCTTAACCACATTTTCCCAATGTATATTGTAAGAAATATATAACATACAGTGTGTGTGTGTGTGTGTGTGTGTTTGCATGGGTAAAATGGCCAGCACCTACACTAACATAGTTGATCAGTTCTCTGCTTACACAAGGAGTTAGTCATTCGACTGGTTAAGAGCTCTTCCACACTTGCACAGACTAGAGAGCCTGCCTTCCTAGTTCTGCCTGTGTTCTGACACTAATCTGTGCTATCTGTGGTTTCCCAGTGCATACCTCTCCCCACTTGCAATCCCAGGCCCGCAGTGATCTCTCATTAGTGGCCAGAGCCCTCCACTCAGCGAATGAAAACACACTAGAAGACCCAGGACAGAGCAGCCCAGGTGGGATGGACCTGGAGTTTCCCTGAGATCAGCCTGTAATGTGTAGTGTGCCTACTCCGGTTGGTAATAAGGCTCTGGGCTGCAATTTTACATGCCTATCTATCACAAAGCAGATGATGCCACTAGTCTGTGCCCTGGAAAGAAACACCTGAAATGAATTCAGCAGCAAATATGTTTCCAGTTATACTCTGAGGAAAAAAAAAGGTTAAAACACCAATATTTACTTTGAAAAAGAAATGACTCAGGGATTCTATGATAATTGGTTTTCAAACATGGCTGTCAGAAAAGGAGTCGCGGTCTGTGAAACCAGTTGGTGGCTGGTATACACAGCAGATCTAAACTCCTTGTAAGTGCTGGAACCCTGATGGGTACTATTAGAAGTGGTATCTTTTGAGATAGTGTGCATAATAGTTGGAGGCTTTAACACAGTAAATCAGATCAATACCCTCTGACTGTGTTTGGAACAGACTTCTAACAGACAGAGTCAGGAAAGCATTAGGTGGATGGAGGATTTCGGAAGCAGCCACCCTTTCTGCTCCCTTTACTTGGTGGTGGTGGGAAGGTGTGAGTGTGTGTTTTCAGCTCCCCCATGTGTCCTGACAACTGAACCTGAGTCACCTACAGGAGCAACAAGTGCCTTCAACCACGGAGCCATCTCTCCAGCACCTCTAAGAATTTTTTTTTTAAGAAATCAAAAGTATGCCGGGCGGTGGCGGCACATGCCTTTAATCTCAGCACTCAGGAGGCAGAGGCAGGTGGATCTCTGTAAGTTTGAAACCAGTCTGGTCTACAAGAGCTAGTTCCAGGTCAGGCTCCAAAGCAATACAGAGAAACCGTGTCTCGAAAAAACAATCAATCAATCAACAAGTAAATAAATAAATAAATAAATAGAAATAAAAAGTACAAGACACTGAGTGACTTCTGTTTGGAAGAAAGAGATGCCGTCCTGGTTTACAACATTGAGCTCTGGAAAACCCTCTCCTTGTCATCTCAATGTGAATATTAAATAATGACCTAACAAAAACACAATTCAGTGTTTTGAGAAGGATAAATCTGGGCAGGGGGAGGGTTGGTGCGGAGAAAGCCACCCGCCACCACGAGTAAAAGAGATTATGACTAAAACTGAAAAACAATTTAGCAATACAAGTGCTATTCCATGTTACAGTGTAAATACCAACATGACCAGGTGAGCAAGGGGTATGGTGGCCCTTGGCAGAAAGAAAACAGAACTAGAAAAGAATGACGTTATGTGTTTGCATAGCAAATCTTGTTTCTTTTTTTAAACTCTGTGCATACTTAACTTTGATTCTTCTTAAAAAGAAGGGATCTGTTGACCTGAATAACAGAAATGCACAGGCTGAGATAGCCTCACACTTTTCGTGTCAGCGTTTGCACTCTCAGAATGCAAAATCAAGACAGTAGCAGAAGGCAAGAGAGGTTTACATGGAGATCAAACTGCCTGTGAGAAAAAGGTAAAGGAAATAAGCTCCCCACTATTTCTGCAGGGCTGACCTTGTGATGAGGAAGAGGGATGCAGCCACGGATCACAGGGGCTTCTGTCTGTTATACAACTGAGAGAGTTCCACTAGTCTGTGACAAAGCTTCAGAACAAAGAGGAAGAGATGGCTAGACTCTTCCCACCATCCTACAACCACCTTCCTCTGTCTTTGTCCCAGTCTCTGCCTAGAGAGGAGAGGGCATTTCCTGTCTTGTCCATGTCTGCAAGTCCTCCAGAAGCCCCATGGTACACACTGTCTCTCTTCTTGAAAAAGAAAGTTAACGAAGAGCTCAGTGGCATAAACTGTAGCACCCATATCCTGGATCAGAGGGTACAACTGGCAGCCAGTCTTCCTCTTGTACTCTGCATTCCAAATTTTACCTACATTGATATCTCAGTGACCTACCTGGTGGCTTGACCAAACCTACATTTCTCAGAAGGCTGAGTCCCTGCTTCAAACTAAAGTGGCTTCTCTCTTCCATATAGTTACATGAAAACCAAAAGGCTCCAGGAGGCCATCTCACAGCATAGGCCTGCAATCACAGTCACTCAGGAGACCGGGGTAGGAAGACTGCGAGTTAGAAGCCACTCTGGGCTACGAAATGAGTTCAGGGCCTGCACAGACAATTTACTGAGATCTTGTCTCAAGAAAGAAAGAAAGAAAGAAAGAAAGAAAGAAAGAAAGAAAGAAAGAAAGAAAAAGAAGAAAGAAAGGAAGAAAGAAAGAAAGAAGAATAAAAAAGGGGGGATAGATGTAGAACTTAACAGCACAGCATTCCTAGTATGTGCCAGGTCATGAACTTATTAATTTTTTTTTAAAGAACAGTATTGCGATGGAGTCCGGTGCCTCTTTCATACTGCTGTGCTCTGATGGCCACTGCACTGCACTCTGATGGCCACTGCACTGCACTCTGATGGCCACTGCACTCTGATGGCCACTGCACTGCACTCTGATGGCCACTGCACTGCACTCTGATGGCCACTGCACTGCACTCTGATGGCCACTGCACTGCACTCTGATGGCCACTGCACTGCACTCTGATGGCCACTGCACTGCACTCTGATGGCCACTGCACTGCACTCTGATGGCCACTGCACTGCACTCTGATGGCCACTGCACTGCACTCTGATGGCCACTGCACTGCACTCTGATGGCCACTGCACTGCACTCTGATGGCCACTGCACTGCACTCTGATGGCCACTGCACTGTACTCTGATGGCCACTGCACTCTGATGACCACTGCACTGCACTCTGATGGCCACTGCACTACACTCTGATGGCCACTGCACTGCATTCTGATGGCCACTGCACTGCACTCTGATGACCACTGCACTGCACTCTGATGGCCACTGCACTGCATTCTGATGACCACTGCACTGCACTCTGATGGCCACTGCAGTCACATGCCGCTGTTGTAACAGCAGGGCCACAGAACTCTTTAGATTTCAGTGTCAACCTGGTTCTTGCATGCAAGTGTATTCAAAATGGCTGGGCATTCTCCTTGCTTTTACACATAGACTAAATGATGACCGGTCACACTGAAAAATTTCAGAAAACTCTACTGTGATATTTCCTGGGAATCCATTCACAGTTTTAGTCAGTAGGTTTGGAGTCTCAACATTGGTTTCATTTCCATTTGGTTAGCAATTGAGGTGAATGCGTGTAGCTCTCTACCCCTCACACTTGCTTCCATCAGACAAAGTCTCTCTCTCTCTGTCTCTCTCTCTGTCTCTCTCTGTCTCTGTCTCTCTCTGTCTCTGTCTCTCTCTCTCTCTCTCTCTCTCTCTCTCTCTCTCTCTCTCTCTCTCTCTCTCTCTCTCTCTCTCTCTCTCTCTGTCTGTCTCTAGCCTCCTTGGTCAAGCTCCTTGATCCCTGCCAGCACATTCTAGCTGGTTCTCACAGCTGCTTTGGGGCATGACCTCTTTCTTTATTTTGTGGGGACTTGTATATATTTGTTTAGGGGGTGTTAGTTTCTGTATGGGAGGCTGGCCTGGAATTTGTGACAATTCTCCTGTCCCAGCACCCTCAGTACTGGGACCGCAGATGTGAGTCATCATGCACAGATTTTTTTTTTCAGGTGTAACATGTCTCTAGCTGAGCATCTAGGACTTAAGCCAAGAAAGTGTCTTTCTTAGTGTGGACAGAACCTCTCGCCTTCCCATCCTGAGGCCCCAATGTGAGCTCCTAAGAGCTGAAGGTAGCTACTGCAGCTCACCAGACCTTTTCCCGCTTCTCTTCATGAGGTTCTCTTGACCACAGTAATCCTCTAAAAGTCCTGCCATGAACCTACTCAGCTACATAGCTTTAATGAAAAGGAAATTCTGTTAAACATAAAATAAATTGGTTGGGGCTCAGCAACAGTCACTGTAAAGGATACAGACATATTTTGTATTGATCAAGGTCTTCCCATTCCCTACATACTGTTACCTGCTGTCGTCATCGCACACCACAGGCTGACATGTTCAGATATTCTGGAAAGAAGCTCTCCATCTCCCTTCCTTGGCAATTTGTACTACAACTCTGAGAAAAGCAGAGTGTGTTGGTGCCAAGCGTTCCCTCCCCTCTCTACTGATTTTTTCACAGCTCTCTAACAAATATGCATATAAATAGAAGACTGACAAACAAGATGTTTTGCCATAGAAATAATGAACCCAAAGCACCCCACTGTGCAGTAACAGGGGATCCTGACAATCTGTCATCCAAATGTGTGCACAGCGTCCTGAGTCAAGAATAAAATATTAGAACAGCTTTACCCTGTATGATTGGCTCTGCATCCCAGGACTTAAACTGCACCTTGATTTTCAGTGACAGGGGCCTAATGACAACAGAAGAACACAGGCTTCCTACTGGCCAGAGTCCCACTACTGTTACAAACCCTGGGCTTTATGGAGACAGGATCTGGGGTTCCTTACCATCTATTTGACCTAGGTTGGGTTCCTCTCTAAACTCTTCATGGGCATTGTTAAATCCACAGTACCAACAAGGATATAAAAGCTCAGAAAAGCAAAGACACTTTTATAAAGGCTGCCTCACTGACTTTTGTGATTTTACTTTCACAAAATTGTCAAAACCAACTTGGTGTTGTTCTCATTTCTCCCCGAGTATCTTTCTGATGGTACTAAGCTTTCCCAAGGCCAGCAACAAATCAGTAGCAATCTATTTTCTTTTACCACATTTTTGGGGAGGAGGCATTGAGACAAGATCGCACTATGCAGTACAGACTGACCTGAAACACCCTTCTTAGTCAGCCTCCAACGTGCTGGGATTAAAAAAGCAAATCAAAACAACTCTGAGATACCATCTTACTCCTGTCAGAAAGGCTAAAATCAAAAACACCAATGACAGTTTATGCTGGAGAGGATGTGGAGAAAGAGGAACACTCCTGCATTGCTGGTGGGAGTGCAAACTTGGACAGCTGCTGTGGAAATCAATATGGAGGTACTTTGGGAAAATGGGAATTAATCTACTGCAAGATCCAGCAATTTCACTTTTAGGCATATACCCAAGAGATGCATATTCATGCAACAAGGACATCTGTTCAACTATGTTCAAAGCAGCATTATTTGTAATAGCCAGAAGAACGGATTGAAGAATGGATAAAGAAAATGTGGTACATTTACAAAATGGAGCACTATTCAGTGGAAAAAACAATGGAATCTTGAAATTCACAGGCAAATGGATGGAACTAGAAGAAACCATCCTGAGTGAGAGCCTTTATCCAGTAGCTAATTGAAGCAGAGGCATACACTCACAGCTGAACACTGAGCCAAACTCCTGGAGTCCAGTTGCAGAGAGGGAGAAGTGATGAGCAAAAGGGTCAAGACCAGGCTGGAGAAACCCACAGAAACAGTTGGCCTGAATAAGGGGGAGATCATGGACCCTGGACTGATAGTTGGGAAACCAGCATAGGACTGACCTAGACCTTCTGACTGTGGGCCTCAGTTATGAGGCCTGGGCAGTCTATGGACTTCTAACAGTAGAAAGGACTCCAGAAACCCATTCCCCATGAAGGATTACTCCCTTAGCCTAGAGATGGGGTAGGGCCTAAGCCCTGCCCCAAATGACTTGACAGATCTTGATGATTGTGGATCATCAAAATCCCCTCCTCTCTGGGAAGTGAATGGGGGATGAAATGGGGGGGGTCAGGAGGGGCATGGAAGGATGCGAGTGATGGGAGATGTCATTCTGTAAATATGTTTCTCATACTGGTTAATGAAAAAAGCCCTGTTGGCCAATGGAAAAGCAAGATAGGCGGGGCTAGGAGACAAGGAGGAAAGAGGAAGTAGTTAGGAGGAGTCAACATGGAGCGCCCGGAGAGGTAGAACACCAGCCAGCCACTCTGGCCGGTAAGATGAGCCACGTGGAAATATTTAGAATAGCAGATATGGGTTAATCATTAAGACAGAGCTAGCCGATAAGCAATGATAGTAACTGGCCAACAGGATTGTATCAAATACAGAGTCTCTGCATGTTATTGGAGGTTGGCGTGGTGGTGGGACCAGACCGGCAGCGGGCGGTGGCGGGGAGTGGGGTGGGGATGGGGGGGTGGGGGTGGGGAGGGGTGGTGGTGGGGAGGGGGGGTGGACCTGCTCGTCACATGGGAGAGAGAGGGAATTGGGATCAATATGTAAAATAAGAAAAAAATATTAAATAAAAAAGTAGGTATCAGCATTCCAGGTTCATTTCAGGTTCTACATCTTAACATACAGATGAAAAGTGAAGAGGAGAAAAAGAAAGAAAGAAAGAAAGAAAGAAAGAAAGAAAGAAAGAAAGAAAGAAAGAAAGGAAGGAAGAAAGGAAGGAAGAAAGAAAGTCAGCTACAGCTCAAGATTTTCATCTGGTAGATGAAAGTAGCACTATGACTAGACATAGAGATCAAAGTGGCACATCACACTGATTATAAACAGACATACAGGAAAAGAGCAAATCTGAATTGGGCTGAAAATGATTCCAGGTGATAACCTGAATCTGTAGGAGGAAATAATAAAGTGCAAGAAAGTTAACAGGAGCTATAAATATCTTAATGTATTTATTTTTATGAGAATGTGTATGCATGGGCTTGTCTGTAACACCACCACATGCATGCAGTGCACACAGAGGCCTGAAGATGGCACCACTTTCCCTGGAACTGGAGCTATAGGCAGTTATGAGCCACCTCCTCCACCTGACACAGATGCTGGACACCAAACCCAGGTTCTCTGCTAGAAAGACAAGAGCTCTTAACCATTGAGCCATCTCTCCAGTCCCTTTACACTTATTCTTACATGCTATTATTCTCAGGTTCTAGAGACATAAAATTATACCGAGTAATATATTGCTATGAATGAATTAAAACAATATAGGAATAAAATTTCCATCTCATTGGAATTGTTACTACAAATATGAAGATGATTATGGTTAAGTATGGTAAGCAGTAGAGCAACCATTGAAATACAGAAAATAGGTAGATTAGAAAAATGTACAGATAATAGAAAGAAAAATATCATAAGAAATACATTCATTGGAATATCCTTGCAAAGGAAAGCAGGACAGGAAGAGTAAGGAGTCAGGATGGTCACATGACATACAAAGGCAAAGCTAAAATGACATGGATCCAGGCATATTGTCCATGTCACATCAGAGATCAAACCACATTTGTTTACATATGATACATAATATGTGTAGTTAGCTATAATAAAGAATATATATTCATACTATTAAATATGTGCATAACATTGGTTTGGGCTTATGAAACCTCAAAGTACACTCCCAGTGACACATTTTCTCCAATATGGCCACACCTCCTAATCCTTCTCAAGTAGTGTTATTCCCTGATGACTAATCATTCAAATATATGAGCCTGTGGGGACCATTCTTAGACAAACCACCACACACATGGAGACGGGAAGCAGTGCTTGGGGCAGTGGCAGGTGATACGGGAGACAGATGGGTGTGATGAGTAATGCTACAGCGCTTGGGAGGTGGCAGAGATGCTCCACAACTGACTCTGGGAGCAGTTGCACACACCGTGATCATGCTAAGACATTTGCTGTGATCTAAATGTGTCCCAATGTCTGAATTCATATATCAGCAACATAAACCCCAATGGAACAATATTGGTTGATGGGACAACTAAATGCTAGACAGCTATGTCCTGAGGGCTCAGGTCTGAGTAGATTAGCTGTGTCATGTGCATTTGGATTCTTTGTTCTAGAATAAGTTAGTCCTGAGGGCTCAGGTCTTCTGAGTAGATTAGCTGTGTCATGTGCATTTGGATTCTTTGTTCTAGAATAAGTTTATTACAAAAGTGAGTTCAGTGCGCATGCTCTCTCATTCTCTCTCTCTCTCTCTCTCTCTCTCTCTCTCTCTCTCTCTCTCTCTCTGTGTGTGTGTGTGTGTGTGTGTGTGTGTGTGTGTGTTGTGTGTGTGTGTGTGTGTGTGTGTGTGTGTGTGTGTGTGTGTGTGTGTGTGTGTGCTTCTATGTCCTTCAACCTTCTGCCATGGGATGATACAACATGAAAGCCCCTATTAGAAGCAAGCCCTCAACAGTGGACTTTCCAGGCTCCAGAACTATAAGAGAAAAACTTGAGTTTTTCATAAATTACATGGCCCTTGTTATTCTGTAACAGCACCTCAGAATAGGATATGATACCGTCAACCAAATTGGTGAACTTCATAGGTGGGAATTACATTTCAGCAAATCTTAATGTAATTGGCAGTTAGACGATTTCTACAGCACAGAAAAACAAACAAATGAAAACAAAACAATATGAAAATACCAAAAATTGTGTCAATGACACCAGATGGGCAAGTGTTTTTAGAAAAACCTTAAGACTTATTAATGCTCTGAGAAATATTTTTACTCATGATGAAGATGTCCTGAGAAGACCAAGAAGCCAGCTACCTGTCAAAATCTTATTAAGAGGACTTTGGGGAGAAAGTCCTCTTAATGACACAATGACACAACCACCAATACCTCTGTTGCTCCCAGGGGGAGCCTGGAATTCACTTTGAGGCAAGTAATACGTTACTTTTGCTGTTGTTGGGACAGAACACTCACCCAAGTAAGCCAAAAGAGGGAAGGTCTATCTGGCTCAAAGTTTCAGAGATTTCACACACAGTGTCTGACTTCTGGGGATTCTGGGAGTGTGGTGAAGCAGACCTACAAGGCAGTGAGAGAAAGTTCACTCTGTGAAGAACAAGCAGCAGAGACTGCGACAAGGAAGGAACTGGGAATGGGCATCGCTTTCAAAGGCACTTAGGACCATGCTTGCAGACACTGCTTGCGAGCAGCTGTTGATGTGTGGGAAGAAGCAAGTCGAAAGGTAGAAACACATGCAGGAGTCACTGAGCATGGGCCAAATGCTGCCACTGTGCTAGCATGTTAAAATTGGTCCAGGAGTGAGAACATGGTTTACTGGATGAAGTGAGGACCTAGGTTTGAATCCCCAGCACTCCCATAAAAGTTGGGCAAGTGGTGGGCATCTATAACCCCAGCACTCTGAGGCAGACAACAGATAATAGGAGCTTGTTAGTCAGCCAGTCCAGCCAAAAGGGTCAGGCAAGAGCCCCAGCCTATGTGTGGTAGATGGTTGCATCTCTTAACCCTCCTCAGAGAAGCTTCTTTCTGCAGTGGATGGTGACTAACACCTGGCCATCGTGTAGAATAAGATACTACAGAGTGCTCAGCCCCAAATGGGACATCTGTATCACACCCCCGTCTTCATGGGGCTTAGGGATCATTGAAGAAAGAGGGGCAGAAAAAACTGTAGGAGG
Organism: Cricetiscus sungorus; assembly: GCA_030556225.1. Lineage (NCBI taxonomy): Eukaryota > Metazoa > Chordata > Mammalia > Rodentia > Cricetidae > Cricetiscus > Cricetiscus sungorus. The sequence goes on along the minus strand of JANBXA010000730.1, from coordinate 2,047,540 downwards.
CAGAGACAGTGGATGACTCCAGTGAAACGTTTGCTGGGCACAGCAGGGCATCGCACACATGAACCCTCAACAGCCATAACTTCATGCACAAGACCTACACAAGGCCAGACCCAGACCAAATCCCACCAAGTTCTACCTGTAGCTTAGAGCTACTGGCAACTGATGGCTCTCTTCAGAGCCATGGGCCTGAGGAGCTGCACGTGCTCCATCCTACCCCATACACATAGAAGCGGTGGACTCAGTGTGTGTGTGTGTGTGTGTGTGTGTGTGAGAGAGAGAGAGAGAGAGAGAGAGAGAGAGAGAGAGAGAGAGAGAGAGAGAGAGAGAGAGAGAGAGAGAGAGAGAGAGAGGTTGGGAAGGAATGGAGGCAGGGGTATTCAGGGGAAGAATTGGAGGGAGGGAATTGACCAAAATATACTATATACATGTATGAAATCCTCAACAACAAAAAATTAAGGTAGAGACAGAGGAAGACACCGGGAGTTGAATTCTGGCTTCCACATAACTATATCCCCAACTAACACAAAGTAAAAATTAAAAACTACTCCAAATAGTTATGATAAGGTTGAAATCTGAAGGTTTTACTTATGCTTCAGTTTGTGTTGAATTTCATGTTTTCCATGTCCTGTCCGTTGTCCACAGGGCCTTCTTTGTCCTTGCCAGACAGTCAGAGAAGCACTGTCTGTGTCCCCTCGGCTTTTGTAAGTCTCACGTTGTAGCAATGTAGCAATGATTTTCTGAAGTCACAGGCATGCTTGGTTACTTGTTTGATTTTCATACACTTTGTTTGAGGCAGGATCTTACTCTGCAGACCATGCCCTGGAGGTCACTATGTAGTTCAGAACAGCCTTAGAGCTTGTGGTGAGAAAGCCTTCCCTCCTGCATGCTGGGATTAGACGCACAAGCCACCCCACCTGGCTGCATACAGTTTTGCTTGTTGTATGCCATGAACATCTCAAGGCAGCATATTGTGAATTTTGACAAGTGTTTGCTGGAAGAATTTACCTCACCTTGCAAATGTTAACAGTCAGCTTAGGACAGCAAGAGATGATTAGACAGTGCTAAACTCCAACTTTCCTAATTCAAAGGCTTTTTTTTGTGCCGAACATCACACATGAACAGGTAGGAGACTGGGGAACTTTCCAGGAAACATCAGCTGGTTCAGACGTCAGGTGGGCTAGCCAGTCGGGGAGACCAAGGAGCTGATGTGGTAGAATTTGCTCTGTCAGAATGCCTTACCCTGGAAAGCCTGAGATCCAGCAACTCCCACCATCACAGCTGCAAACAACACGGTCCCTGTGTTAAAGCTGCAGGCACTCAGTTATACCCTGCACCTGTTCACACCAGTTTAACACAAATATACAAGGAAGTAAGGCTGAAAAGATGGGTTGGTTTTCCCCTGGGTGGAGCTGTGGAGGCTGGAGCACTGTGTTTGGGACTCTTGAGTCTGAGGAGTGGGTGGAGGTGGGAGTGACAGTGTGTTAGCACAGGTGTGAGTGAGTGTGAATTGTGAGTTAGAGGCGGGAGAAGAGAGCATGGAAAAGGGGAGGAGAAGAGAGAAAGAAGAAAAAGCCCTTAAGCAGAGTAGAACAGGCTATGCGAAAGAGAGGGAAGAGGCTGATAACTGAGGTGACCTCACATGGTATGGCCTTTCAGGCCTCAGTGAGGATGATCATAAGGCCACCTCCTGTAGTGCCCACATTATGATTTGTTTTATGAATTGGGCGAAGGCCAAGAGATTGAAATAAAGATAAGACAGTGGGTCATTTGTTTAATGGCAATGTTGGAACACTAAATGTTGAATGTTGTTTATTAAGAGTATGGAACGGGTTTAAATATTGACTTATAGCACAGTAGAAAAATTAAAGGAATTTTAGGCTTAGCTTTTTTTATGAGGTATGTGTTGTCATGAGATGTGTGTTAACAAAAACAAGAAGAGTACCAAGGGACAAGGAGTTTTAGCCAGTAGTTTTAGGCTTATTTAAGGTGTCCCAGGGATTTATGTAGGGGCCAATAGGTTTTTTGTAAAATATAAATTAACTCTATTTTAGGTGGTAGAAGACGTTAGCATAATTTTTTATCCGTCATTGGAGAGGTTACCCAGGCCTGTAATCCCCCTGTCTTAGGTTGGATATTTGTCCCCTTTGTCCTACCCATCATTGGTGAATAGTTTGTCAGTCATATGAGGGTAGAGGCATTTTTTTTGAGTCAAAGACAGTATCTGTTTTGTTTTAAAGTTGGCAATGTTGTGGCAAAGTAGCACCAATATGTATGTGGCCTACATATTCCAATAATGTTTACAAGTTGAAGCCCTTGTAAAAGGTCTTTTGTATTGACAAGTGGTACTTAGGTTTTATCGATGTTAACGGTCTGTATGGGTAAAGCATTGTATAATTTAAAAACTGATCATTTTAGGAGTTTTGGAGAAAAATGATGTATTAACACAGATATGTGTGAAAGACAGAGAACAAGAAGCCATATGAGTTTTTTACAAAAAATTTAAGTGTTTGTATAGGAAGTTAGTTTGTAAATTTAGTTTAAAAATGTTAATTTGTATTAGATAATTAAAATATCTAATTTGTATTAGATAATTAATGTTTTGGGTGGCTAAGGCTTTAGTCAAATTACTTGATAGCTGATCCATTGTGTTTGTAGTATTTATAGATTGGGAGAGGGCTATGGTAGAAACTGTTGTTTTAGTGGCGAAGGTGGCACTGGCAGCCTTGATCCTGAAATTTTTTGTTGTTGTTGTTGTATACTTGGGGTATGTGGCCCATGACAGCTGTTATAGTCAGCAGACCTGTTGAAAACAATTGAAATTTTTTTTTTAAATTAGTAGCATTGGTTACAACAAAAAGAAGAGAACCAAAATACAAGCGCCTGAGATGAAGGTGAAATTTTTGTCCTTTGGATCAAAGTGTAAATTTACAGTCGTTTGATCCAAACTATAATTAGTGGTCAGGAGAAAGGGCCACATATGGCTGTCTAGACTCATAGACATCAGAATGGGTAGATTCCTGAAGGCCCATCGGACCTTTTTTTTGGCTGTTACAATCATGGTCCCTCCGCATATGGCGAACCAGCCGCTCAGGCACCCAAACAGGTTTATCTGTGTCTTGTGGAAAGACACAAACTGACCCTCGGGCCCATACTAGGACTGGGCCGGGCCCACACCATTGTTCAGTAGTGACTTTTACATAACTGAACCATAGTCAGATGACCGAGGGCACCAATGTCTGCCGGCCACAGATCGAGAGCACCATCAATAGTTAAAAAATTTAAATATAAAGGACAAGAACCTCTTAGGGACAAGCTTGCCTTGAAGCTGGCACTGGTGGCAGCTGAAGTGCAGCCTATGCTTGATTTTCATTGTCAGGGACTCAGGCATGCTAGGCAAGTGCTCCAACCCTGGGGTACCGCCCCACTTGCCTCTCATTTGAGACAGGGCCCCACTTTATTGCTCAAGCCAGTCTTGAACTTGAAATCTTCCTGCTCCTGTTCCTGAGTTACAGGGCTACATACTTCCAGGTCTGGTTTTCTAATTGTAATCAAGAGTTTTGTTTGTTTGCCTTCTGTTTAAGAGGAAGAAGAGGAGAAGGAGTTGGTCTAGAGACCCAGGCAGTTGCTGCTGGAGTCCTGAGTGTGAGGCCTCCCAATTCTGCCTTCCTTCTTCCTCCCGAGGCTTCAGGCTTTTATTTTAGGGCCTTCACCTGACTGAACAAGGACTCTTGTTCAGTCTTGTTCAAATACTGCCTATTTGCTTCATTCAAATCCCACTCCTTGAAATCCCTTACTCCCCCACCTAGGCTAGTATTTATTCAAAGAACTGGATGCCACACTCCAGCTGAGTTGACGTATAAAACCAGCCATGGCAAGGAATATGAAGGTCAAGAGTTCCCAATACTCCTCACCATGCTCATCCTGAGAACATGTGTGTAACAGCCAATGAAGAGTTAACTAGACGGCATGGTGGTAAACCCCTGTAATTCCAGCCCTCAGGAGTCTGAGGCAGGAGGATTGTGAGTTTGTGCTACACAGAGGGACTTTGATTCAAAAGCAACAACAAAATTGACCAATGGGCTGTAGTTGTCACTGCACGCCATTTATTCAGCAGGTGTATATATCTGAGGAGCACTGTTTTGCTGTCCTGGGTGCTGTTCCAGGGCTGGGTTACCCTGAGCACAGCTGGTGCTGTCAAGTCTGACTGGCTTAGAGCGCCAGCTAGAAAGAGCATTGGTTGGTTTCTTCCCTTGTCTCCCTGGGTGCTGCTCAAAGTTACTGTAGCCGTAACCATCACAGCTGTCAAGAAAGCATCCTTATCAGATCAGATGACCAGCTTAGTTGTGCTACAGAACAGGGACTGCAGAAATGTATGTATGTATGTATGTATGTATACACATACACACATATATATAATGATCGTTCAAGATTCTCTTTTACTTCATTATTCAGCTGGACACTAATCCAGGTAAAGCAAGAGAGGAGAGAGAGAGAGAGAGAGAGAGAGAGAGAGAGAGAGAGAGAGAGAGAGAGAGAGAGATTTTCTTTCATAGGTTATAAAAGTTCCATATCAGTTGTTCTTGTGACATGGAGGAGCCAGATTATTTTTCTGACCCTGCTCTGGCAGCAAGGAGACAAGGTCAGCCTGAGTGTCAAGGAGTAGAGGGATGTTGTTTGAAACTGACATGAGTTCAGGGCCAGCCTGGATCACATAACAAGGACCAGACTCCCCAGAGCTATTAGTAAAAATCTGCCTCAAGAATAAGACAAAAAGGAGGTGTGGGGTGGGATGGGATTGGGGGGGGCAATAGTGAACTCCTGGAGCTCAGTTTCCCTTGGTCACCAGCAGCAGAGGACATGAAGCTTGAGAGAGAGTCAGTGTCCATAGCTTCTGTAAAGAAGGAAGGGCCAGGGCTGCAGAGATGGCTCAGTAGTTAGGAGCAGTGGCTGCTCTTCCAGGGGACCCAGGTTTGATTCCCAGAACCCACATGCAGCTCAAAACTATTTGTAACTCCAGCCCTGGGGATCCAATGCCCTCTCTTGACCTCTGAGGGCACTGCACTGATACAGGAAAACACCTCCCCCCAAGCCCCTCCACACAAAATAATTTCTAAAATTTGAAGGAGGAAGGGGCCACGTGCTAAAGATGAGTGACCCTTGGAAGCTAAGAGCGCCTCTACACCAAGGAAACAGGACCCCAATCTTCAGACCATGGGATGGAATTCTGCCAAAAGTCAGGGTGAGGTGGAAAGCAAAGTCCCCCAAATTCTTCCAAGAAAAGCCAGCTGGCCTTGTCAGATCCTCTACGGCATACAGCAATGCTCAAAGGGACACCTGACACAGAGCTGGCAACGGACAAACATATATGGCTCTAACCTCTGTGTGTTATGGAGTTTTGCTCAGGACAGAAGACAGAACATGCATTTTCCTCGTGAGCTGGCTGCCTTAAAATTGGACCTACTAAGTGGTTTATAATGCAAACCCGTTCTCATTATACTAGTCTTGACATGTGCCCGCGCAGGAGGAGAATTTAATATGAAGTGTTCTCTATTTATGAAACACTGCAGAGATGTCCTGTGTAGGAAAAGAGAGTCATCTGGCAAGATGTTAAAAAAAAAAAAACAGTAAGTATTATTATGCTAGAGCAAAATAAAGGAATGAGGGTCCCCAGGGCATTGTCATGGCCACTTGTAAAAAGTATTTAGGGTCTTCTTTACCACCCGTTGGGAACTTGGGTGAACTCCTGGTGTGAATACCCTGAGCACTGACTCCCAAGAGAAGGGCTAGTTTGCTAATGCTCTGAGAAGAGAGGGCTTCAGGCAAGCAGAATCACACTTACTTTTCCCAGTGTGGATACATGTGCTTGGAGATAATTTAATATGTCTGGATTAGCTCCCACTTTGCAAATAACAAGTTTCTTCCTTTGTATTCAATAGATAAAACCTTTGCATTCATTCATTCATTCCTCCCAAACTACACCCTGAAGCCAAACCAGACTCAACTACACAGCATGTGAGTGTGAGCAGAGTGTGGGGGCAGAAGAGTACTGGGCTTCATCTGGACCAACACCTACTAGTCAACTCTGGCATTCTAAACAAGAATGAGTTGCCCAAAGCATTCCTGTCATCCTTCTTTTTTTTCTGAGACAGGATCTCCTGAAGCCCAGGCTGGCCTCAAATCTGCTATATAATCAAGGATGACTTTGAACTTCTGATCCTCCTGCCTCCACTTCCCTAGTGCTGAGATCCCTGGTGTATACCACCACGAAGCCCAGTTCATACAGTACTGGAGACTGAATCAAGATTGCATGTGTGTTAGGAAAGCACTCTACAAATTCCCATCCTGCCACACTCCTACTTTCTCAACTGTAAATCGATGACATTCTAGTGGTTGTTATGTTCAAGGGCTTGTGGTTTGACAACACCGTGAGCAGGCCAGCAGATCTATGCAAATGAAGATTTACTTCACTCAGGCCAGACCAAGAAGCAGAACAAGCTTCACCTGGCAGTCAAACCAGGGATTCCTTCCTGTCCTCACTATCTCTGTCTACTTGACACAGTCTAGCGTCGTCTGAGCAGGAAGCCTCAATTGAGGAGCTGCCCTGTATTGGACCGGCCTCTGGGTACATCTGCCAGAGACTGTCTTGATTAAGTGATGCAAGCCCAGCATGGGCTGCATCATTCCAGAGCTGGTAGGCCTAGGCTGTGCAAAAAAGCTAGCTAAGCATGAGGCTGAGGGAATGAACCAGCAAGCAGCATTCTTTTGTGGTTTCTGCTCATCCACTTGTCATCACAGACAGCCTGAAAAGCGCTAACTTAACATGTGTAAAGCGCTAAAACAGTGCTTAGTGCTTAATAAACATTAGCTACTCAGAATAATAACAGCACTATGTTCTAATGGAATCAACTTTCTGTCCCAAAGACCTATGTTCCTGGGATTTGTCTTCTATGTCATTTTTAAAGTTCATCTTCAATTCTACTAAATCTCTCTATTACAGTATGTGTTATTAATGGAAGTGCTGCTGCATTTGCTGGCCATTTGTCAGCTATCCTCAGATGCTGAATAATCTAACAGCCCATCTGTCGTTGGTCTCATGGGAATTATAGCCAGCCCACTACATGGCTCATCTGGTTAGAATTCTGCCATAGAAGGTGGCCTAGGCGTCTGCATGTCCCAGCTGCTGAGGGATGGTCTCCCCACCTTGTGGTTGGTGGGTGCTGATTCCTCAACCCAACTCACTGGCCTTCTCCCCTCACTCCCTGGACAGGATCAGCAGCCTTGGCTAAGGAATACACTATTTTTTGGCCCAGGCACTCTTGGATCACCCTAGCCTTCCTCAGTGTCCCTCACTGAGGCACTGGAGGCCTGTGCTCCAAGTTCAGCAAACTCCTGAGTATCAGAAATACTGTATTTGGAATAGTTGAACCTCTCTGATCTTACTGACTCCTATTCACTTCATGAACAGATGAAAGAGATGACAGAACAAAACCAGAAAATCAGCCTCTGGAAGAAGTGTTGAGCATCCATCTGCCTGCCTCCCTCTGACCTATTCTCTGCAGCCTATTTTCTCTCCGCCCCTTTTGAAACAAGAACTTTAGTTTCTGGTCGTATTGTCTTCTGAAGCTCCAGTGGTTTGACAATGGAAGGCAAGCAGGTCTCGATTCCAACTGTCACTATGCCCTCCGATTTAAAAATCTCTTGGGGATAGTGTGGCAGCCTCAGGATGACTCACAGCCCAGTGGGTTATTGGGTTTGGCCAACGCAGGCCCACTTGGGGGTCCAGAGGACTAGCCTGCCCTGCCAGGCCAGGTCCTAGACTGGAAGACTGGAGTCTCTTCTCCAGAGTTCCTTGGAGAGGCAGGCGGCACCACATACACACACACACACCACTCTTCCTTACTGCTGCTCCCAGGGAGGGCCTCTCACCCACTTAATCATTCACATCATTAAAAAACTCTCGCTACCCCAGAGGAACAGGACTAGATTTCTTTTGTTAAAATCTCATTAAAGTCTGCTTCAGCCTGTAATAATTTCCTAATAGATGGCAGTGCTATTCGACTGAGATTGGGTTTTCTTTCATTTATTCTTGGGTCTCATAATTGTCTTATCTCCGAGGCATTTTGGTTGTCAGTGAAGTGTGACGGATGCTTCAACCCGGGAGCCACTAGCTAAGCATTATCCCAGGAAGAGGCCTCATTCTCTTGCCCACTCTCCTCCTTCCCCCTTGAAGCTGCCTCCCATTCAGGTGTGTTGGAGGGGGCAATTCCCTGGTATTCTGGCTGGTGGTTTGCATTACTCCTGCCTGCCAAAGATCTCTCCTCTGGTTGCACCTGCACAAACCCTCAAAGGAAAACAATTTAGATCAAAACAAAAAGTGTTTTCTGAACAATGTGCATTCAAATAGCAGCAATTATAGCCTTTTCAGAGACATGCAGTAGTCTGTCTAGTCTATAGAGCAGTGTTTCTCAACCTGTGGGTCTCGACCCCTTTGGGGTTACCTAAGACCATCCAAAACCACAGATATTTGCATTATGACTCATAACAGCTATAAAATTACAGTTAAGAAGTAGCAACAAAAATCACTTTATGGTTGGGGGTCACCACAACATGAAGAACTGCATTAAAAAGTTATAGCATGAGGAAGGTTGAAAACCACTGCTCTGGAACATCAGGTCTTGGTGGGAATCCATAACCTCACAGAGGTGGCCAGGCAGTGTGAACTACAGGCTACAGAAGTGGGCCCCTGATTTGGGGAGTTCTGGGTTACAGCTGGAGGCAACATGTTCCCTTGGCTTCAAGCCTAAGCAAGCACTTTGTTCCCCTTTGTAAAACAGAAAGCTTAGTAGGGCAGCAAGATTTTGTGTCCTGGTTTGCCAGCTGCCTTGTGGATCAGTTTGTCACCTCTATGGCATCTATGAGGCAATAAATAAATAAATTAATTAATTAATTAATTAAATAAATAAATTAATTAAAACAAAAAAACAAAAAAAATCCCTGCTCATTTGACAAAGGAAGCTCTTGTATTGTACTGTTAGTAAAAACACCTGTAACCAAGCTGACTAACCACTCACTGTTGGCAATGTTTAAGACCTCAAATCTTACTCTGACAGGTAGTGAGGCAGACCCAGGCCAGTTTGAGCTACAAAGCAAGACCAAGTCTCAAAAAACAAAATCCAACAGAAGAGCCTTAAGGTCTGTGTTCTTCTCACAACACAGGAGTAAGAGACAAGTATTATCATTATTGTATTATTATGATTATGATTATTCCCGTTCTTAAAATTTGACAATGTTGGACACGGAACCCTGGGCCTCAGATTCACACCTTGGCCATTTGTGTGTGTGTGCATGTGTGTGCCCGTGTATGCCTCTGTATGTGGGTGTAGGCCAGGCATTGATGTAAAGTATCTTCCTTAATTATCCTGTACCTTATATTTTGAGTCAAGGTATGCCCCTAGGACCTGGAACTGGCTGATCCTGGCCAACACTGGGATTACAGAAGCATGCCATCATGCCTGGCTTTTTATGTGGGTAGTGGGGACTGAACTCCAATACTCGTGTTTGCACAGCAAGGATTCTACTGATATGTGACAGCGTTCTTTACTGATGAACCATCTCTTCGGCTACCTCCCATATTTTTGTTCTTAGAATGAGTGCATATTGGGGCTGGAGAGATGGTTCAGTGGTTAAGAGCACTTACTGCTCTTGCAGACCAATTTTTAGTTCCCAGCACCTCAGGAGGCTCACAAACACCTATGACTCCAGTTTCAGAGGATCTGACATCCTCATTTGGCCTGTATGCACACCAACACATGTTACACATGTAAACAGACACCCCCCTACACGCACACATAAATAATATTAGGAGAAATATCAAAGACAGAGTGCTAGAGAAATTACTGCTCTTGCAGAGGACCTGGGTCTGTTTCCTAACACCCATACAGCAGCTTATAATCATCTGTATTCCAGTTTTAGGGAGTGCAACACACTCTCCTGACCTTCACACAGGCATCTGGCATGTACATGGTGCAATACACAAATTCAAGATAAAGTATTCACATATATAAAATAAAAATAAAATTTAAAACATGAAGATCCTAAAGCATACGTATGAATAAACAGTGGTAGCTGAGAATGCTGGCTCCGCAGGTTATCTCTTATGAAGCTAGACTCTTAGGTTAGCTCAGGTTAACATGTCAAACTATCATAGTGCTCTCCCCACTGGAAAGGGGGCGAACGGTTCTGACATCATCTCTGTGGTGCTGCCCCAAGTGTAACTGCGAGGCAAACCATTTGACGATGGTGCTGTAATAACACTGTGGCCAGTGAGTAACACAGAACATGCCACAGACAAGTCATGACAGTATGAAGAAATGTGATGGGGATGTTCTTCTTTATTCTGTGAATATATGTTTTTTCTTATTGGTTGATGAATAAAGCTGTTTCAGGAAGCAAGAGACCAGGGAATCACCAGTAAGCCAGGACCATGTGGATTAATAGAAATGGGTTAATGATTAAGAGAGAGCTAGCCAATAAAAAGTCTGAGCCATCAGCCAAACATTTTATAATTAATATTAGCCTCTGTGTGCTTATTTGGGACTGAATGGCTGCAAGACCGGGCAGGATAGAAACTTCTTTCAGCAGAAATGTTCTGGCTTGGGATGAAAGAGGTAGGCAGCTTCACTGGAGGATACGCTGGGCAGATACTTCTTCTTCCTCCTAGGTTGTGGTGGTTTGAATGAAAATGGCCCCCACAGGCCCATAGGGAGTGGCACTCTAGGAGGTATGGCCTTGTTGGAGTGGGTGTGGTCTTTTTGGAGGAAGTGTGTCACTGGGGATGGGCTTTAAGGTTTCAGATGCTCAAACCAGGCCCAGTGTCATTCTCTCTTGCTGCTCCCTGATGATACAGATGTAGAACCCTTGGCTCCTTCTCTAGCACCATGTCTGTCTGCATGCTGCTATGATTCCTGCCATGATGACAATGAACTGGAAGCCAGTCCCAATTAAATACCTTCCTTTATAAGAGTTGCTGTGCTTCAGGGGTGTGGGGGTGGAGAAATGCCTTGGTCCTGCCTCAACGAGATGATAGGACAGACTTAACAGATGATAGGAGGAACAGACTGGAGATGGAGGGGAGTGGGAGGAGAGAAGGGAGGGATAACTGGGATAGGAATGTAAAACTAAATTAATTTTTAAAATTCCCGAAGAAAAAAAAAGAGTTTCCATTGTCATGGTGTCTCTTCACAGCAATAGAAACCCTAAGACACAATTTAAGCTAAAAAGACTAGATTGTGTGCTGAGGACAATGGGTACCCTCTCTGGTATTTAATTAGGAGAGCAATATTGACAGCTATGTCTTGGGAACTGACTTAGTTCATTTCTATTCCTGCAACAGAATATTCAGGACTGGATGAAGCACAGAAGTTGAGGCTGGACAGACGGCTCAATAGGTAAAGCACTTATTGCACAGAGAAAAGAACCAGAGTTTGAGTCCCAGTGCCCGTAAAAAGCCATGTGTGTAGAGGTGACATCTGTAATCTTAGAGCTGGGAAGGAGACAGGAAAATCCTGTGAGATTATTGGCCAGCCAGTATACTCTAATAGCCCATGCTTCTGTGAAAGTTCCTGTCTCAAAAAATTAAGTTAATAAACAAAGTGTATGACAATAAAGACACCTGACGTCTGGCTTCTACACACAGACATGAGTGCATGTAGTCACATAGATGCATACATGTGCATGCGTGCGCAGACAGACAGACAGACAGACAGACAGACACACACGCACTCACGCACGCACGCACGCACGCACGCACACGCACACCCACGCACCATACACACATACCTTTTAAAAAGGAAACTTGTGTGTGTTGGCTTTCCCCTACCATAACAAACTACCTACAAGAAAGAAGAGGTTTGTGCTCATGGCTTCAGTTTGTGCTAGAACTCCAGGCTTGCATTGAGGCTGAACATCATGGTGGAGAACGTGTGGTATAACATGTTACGTCCTTCATGTTGGCCTGGAAGCAAAGAGGAGGAAGGGAGGGGGCTATGGTCCCAATATGCACATGAAATACATACATCCAATGACCTAACTTCCTTCCAGTATGTCCCATTGTTCAAACTCCACAGAAGCTCACGTAGGCCCAATGGTTCTGGGGGCTGGGAAGTCCCAGAGCATGGCTTTGGCATCTGCTTTGCCTCTGAACACTGGCAACCAGTAGAATTGAGTCAAACTATACTCACCCCATGATCTAATTATATCTTTATATCCTGGTGAAAAGGAGGCAGCTATATTTGTCTTCTAGGAGAGCAAAGCAGGAATGCATCTGCCAACCTATGCAGAAGTTAGCCTGAGGACAGCGAGGTTCAAGAGGGATCTTGGGGGTTTGGTGTGTTTGCTTGGTTGTGTTGATTTCTGTTTGTTTGATGAAGTCCCACTGTACAGTTCTGATTGTTCTCAGACTGACTATCCTCTTGCTTTAGCTTGCTAAGTGTGAGATTACTGTATAATAAGAGAAGCTGAGTAGGCAGAGAACATTGTCCAAGGGTAACAGAGGGCAAGCAGGTCTCTCGAGGGGGATCTGGGGAATGGAAGAAGGGAAGCAAGGTCAGTGGACCAGGGCTGAAAGAACCACTGGCTTGGCAAGAGGCCTTGCTTTCTGGTCTGAAGACCTTTACTGTCTGCACAGAGACCGTTTGACAAGGACAAGAAAGGCTGACAGTTCCACAGGCTGAGAGGGCCAAGGAGGTGTGCACATACCTGACCCTCAGAAGCAGGGGTTACTGAGCCTCTCTGAATTAGGAAAACGTGAGCACCTTCACTTCAGAAATTCACCTTAGTCACTTCTCTCTCTACTTTCACAGCTGCAGAGAGCACATCGCCGACCATGTAGAAGTTTATCACACTGGTGGAGTGGAAACCATTGTCAAACTTCAAAATGACAAATATTGAGACATTTGCTAGTTAAGGTTTCCCCTGAAGACTGTGGATTAAAATTAGGCTGGCCAGGCCCAGTGGCACAAGCCTGTAATCTCAGCTACTCAGTGAGCTGAGGCAGGAGGTTTGTAAGTTCATATCTGTCTGGGCAATTTAATGAGGCCCTGTCTCAAAAACAAACAAACAAACAAACAAACAAACAAACAAATAAACAAATAAATAAATAAATAAATAAATAAATAAATAAATAAAGATACAAAGAGGGCAGGCTGGGTATAGCTCAGTGGATGACTACTTGCCTGCCTGACATGGCCAGTTCAATTCCCAATACAGAAAAATAGGCAAAGTGACTTCAGTTCTGCCTTTTCTTATGAAATTTCTGAAACATCTTTTTTCCCACCACCAAAACTCTACAGAGCAGTCTTCAGACCCTGCAACTGGGAGTGCTTCCTGGACCCACCATCTACTACAGGATGCCCAGCAGCTGATGGGACATATCTCAGTAGAAAAGGCCAATCTCAAGGCAAAAAAAAAAAAAAAAAAAAAAAAAATGAGTTTGGTGGTGGGATTTCTGTCACAGGGGAGCTGCTGAGTGGTTCTGGCCCAGTGACTTAGCAGCCCGGTCTTGTTCCTCACAGGCAATTACAGTCCATCCCATGTCACCAACTAACACATAAAAGAACGTGTGCAGGCTATTTCTCTTGCCTTGTCCCTTCTGCTACACTGTTGCTGTCCCCCTCCACTAAGGTTAACTTTTAGGAGGGTCCTTTATATAAGGTGGGTCCCTGTCACTCACTGAGCTTTTCCAGTGAACACTCCTGGTGAGTAGGCTAAGGTCTTTGAAATATAAACTCGGAGCCTTGGGTTGCTTGAGTGGAAATTTTTAACAAGTAGTTCCTTCAGCTGCAGAGCCACACGGAGGCTAATAGATGGCTCTGGACACAGCCTATTACTCAGCTTTATGCCAGCTGCACTAGCAAAAGCCCCATTTGCAACACTAGTGAACAGCTGGATTCATCATGTCCAAATCCGTGAACAACCAGATGGACTCTTGTTGGCACAGGCTCCAGGACTGCCAGCTGAGTGGCTGGTGTGGCCTCTGCCATCCCTCTGCTCCAGTCACATCCCACTACTCAGTCATCACTTGCTGTCCATGTGCAGCAGACTCATGACAAAGGACAAGACAAACAGGAGTCAGCACAGGTTTAGGTGGAGGGAGGAGGTGTGTGACAGGGAACTTGAGGCTAGATTAGATATACCTGCTGCTACTCACCACTGCAGGGCTGAGAACTGGGTCTGCAGATGCAGCCAGCCACATGTGCCACTCAAACTCTCATAGCAAAGGGGCAGGAGGATCCCAGAGACATGGAAAGGGATGGTGTGGCCACACCATCACTGACTCTGGGGGAAACAGTCTGATGTGGACACACCATCACTAACTCTGAATAGGTGAAACTGAATAGAAGCTATTTGGTGACAGTTCCTTGGCTAGAGGAGTGAGAACCTTGGGAAAGGTGCTTCTCACTCCTTCTCGGGCATCCACAGGCCCTCAGTGGAGCAGAAAGTGGCCCGGGGACTCACAGGTAGCTGCCATGGCCTTGTACTAGAACCTTGTTTCATTTAAGACAGGGTCTCATCATGCAGCCCTCACTGACCTAAAATTCACTGTGTAGATCAGGCTGCTTTCAACTCACAGAGATCTGCCTGCCTCTGCCCCCTGAATGCTGGAATTAAAGGTACATGGTGCCAAGCCTGGCTGTATTAGCTACTTATTTTGTTGCTGTGGTAAAATACCTAAGGGTTGATTTTGCTGCATGGTTTTAGAATAGAGTCCATTGTGGTGGAAAAGTCTTGGTTACCGGAGCTTGAAGTGACTGACCACACTGTCTGCAGCCAGGAAGAGAGATGAATGCTGGTCCTCAGCTCAGTTTCTCAGTTTTATTCAGTCCAGAACCCCAGCCTATCCAATGGGATTGTCCACATGGAGGTAGGTCTTCCTATGTCAGTTAACCTAACCTACATGATCCCTCACAGACTTTTGCAGAGGTTTTTTCCGCCTGTAATTCTAATCCCATTGAATTGACCATCTTATTCTCTAGATGTGGTGGCACACATTTTTAATCCCAGCATACTGGAGGCAGAGGCAGGGAATCTCTGAGTTCTAGATCAGCCTGGATCAGATAGCCAGTTCCAGGACATAGTAAGACTACATAGTGAGACCTTGTCTCAAAAACAAAACAAACAAACAAAACAAAACAAAAACACATAGCCTTCTTGCCATTGTTACCTTATACCTTTCTGCCAATCCCCAGACTGCTCAGAAACAGAGTTTCCCCACCCACTTGTACACAGCCCTATGCCCCACCCGTGTGCACACAGCACCATGATGCCCTACCATCTGCACACAGTCTGATGTTCAGTCTTCATTGCCAATTTAACTGGACTTAGAATCACCATGGAAATTCACCTCTGGATTTGTCTATGAGCGTGCTTCCAGAAAGGTTTGACTGGGGAGGGAAGACTTAGCCTGATGTGGGCAGCACCATTCCATGGGCTAGGACCTCAGATAAAATAAAAAGAGAAAGATAGCTGGACATGAGTATTCATCTCTCTGCTTGCAGACTGGGCATGCTCAACTGAGGTCACTAGCTGCCAACCATGGTGAGTCTAATGGCCATTAATTAAGCCATGCTTCCTGTGTTCTCACTCATGTGACTTGCTTGGAGCTCACCTTAGACACCTGTCTTCACTGCCTCTTTCCTGTTACATTATTATATAGCTGTCTGTGGGACAGTCAAGGTGATCTCCTTCCTGGAATAGGTGGAGGCTTTTCAGCAGCCATCACAATTTAGAACTGTTATTGCATTCGAAATTACATAAAAAAGACAACAGTGCCCCATGTATTTTCCTTAGGAAAGGCTCCCTGGGAGTCAACCAGAGTCTGCCAAGACTGACCTTGTTCTCCTCAGAGCTCTGACCTTCCTCTTATCTGGACAGCTTGGCTAGCTCATGCTGTCTGCAAGGTCTCTTATTCACCTTCCTGAGTGTTGCCCACCTCAAAATTTTAACTCTAACATTCCTTTATTTTAGTATTATGTGTGTTTGTATCTGTGCATGTGTGCATGCTACAGGAGACCAGGGTGGTCATTGGATCCCCTGCAACTTGAATTACAGGTGGTTGTGAACCAATCAATTTGGGTGCTGGGAACTAAATCCAGGTTCTCTAGAAGAACAGCAAGTGTATTTTAACTACTGAGCCATCTCTCCAGCATCCTCACATTCCTTTAATTTTATTTATTTAGCCTAAGAGTATTTAGGTTTTCAGACCTCTGATAGGATGCGGGAAGATGACAATGAAAGGTTTCTGCAAGATTGAGGGCTGTGACTCCCTGAGAGCAGAGACCACATCACAGAGACCACATCACTCTTCCGTGCTGTCAACTATTGTTACCGATGGGCAGCCACTGAAATGGGAAGAGAGGTGAGATACAGAGAGGGCAGGAGATCAGGGCAAGCTCTTGGGAACAAACGTAGAGAGAAGAGAGGAGATGATGAGGAGGGAAGTGGAGGGACGGGAAATGTAAATGAGAATGAGCTGGCAGAGTGGGGATGTGGCTGTGTCCTGGTTGCTTGTGCGGTGAAGGATCTCTCAGAAACTGTACCAAGGAGAAGCCTGTTCCCAGCAGAAGGAAAACAAATCCAAACAGCTGCTGCCTCCAAGTGCCAGCACAAGGGTGGGCCATGAGGTGCTGCGCCTCAAGGGAAAACATTGATTCAAGCCATCGATTTCTGTTTCCTAGCAGGATGGCAGGCAGCATGACTCATTGACTGAGAACTGGCCCTGGTCCATTAGCCTCCCCAAGGGACCCTGTGCCTAGCAGAGCAGGTCCGTAATCATCCGGCAATCACAGGGACCAAGAGACTAATGCTGTCAGGACCATGGGCACAGATCTCTGTAGACTCAATGCAATTAGAGTCTGTGCTTGTCATGGAAGGCTTCAGTGGAATTTTCCCTGAAGGCAAGCTGATGTGGAAACTTAAAATGAGAGGTGAAGAGCAGAAAAGGTAGCAAGCCAATGCACAACCTTCTCCAGAACCCTGGGGAAAAAGAGCGTGGTGCTGTTGCAGTAAAGGAGTAAAGGAGTGGCCTCTGGGTGCAGGCAACTCAAGAGCACACAGGAAAAGGGTTTGGGGAGTCCGAACGGAATCGACAGCAGGGCCAGGGCACCTCCAACAGCGACAGCCCTGCTTGCTCGGCCCAATCACAAAGGCTCAGTTCCAGTGGCTGGCATCTTCCATGCAGGGACTTCCCTACTCATTCAAGCCAACACAACTGCTCAGTTCCCAGCCAATGAAAGTGTTCACACTATAGTGCCTGTTTCTGTCTATATGTCAGACACACACACACACACACACACACACACACACACACACACACACACACACCTGCATGTCTGCATGTAGAGGCACAAAAAAAAAATCTAGCGTATCAAACAATCCTTTTATGACCTTGTCCTCCATCTCCCCAGGTGTGAACTGGGAAAGGCTTCAGTTTTGTTCATTGGCCACTAACTACATTCTGATTTTTAACTTCACCCTCCTGAGAGGTAAGGTTTACTGCCTCCACAGATGAGAAAAACCAGCGAGAGTGAGTGAGAGAGAGGGGGAGAGAGAGGGAGAGAGAGAGAAAAGAGAGAGAGAGAAGCTTTGTGCTACAGCTGATGGTGTCACTTACAGTCCAAGCATTGCAGTCCCTCCAGCTGCCCTGTCCCAGAACTGAATGAGAACGAATGATGTTTCTGCTGAGACACACAGAGTGGTGGGGGACCACTTCCTATCACATCTGACCTGTTCATTTTTCAGATAGCAAAAGCTTTTCTTTATCACAGTGGCCCAGAATGACCCTGTTATACAGCAGGCTCAGAAGCAGAAGTTGGCTCCTAGGTCTCTCCATTTGCCAGCTTTCCCAGGGAACTTTCCCTGGAGCAAGCATGCTGCCAGAACAACATGGCTGTTTCCGTGGAACATCGGCGGCTGCAACCCTGGAATTCAACCTCCGGCATATTAAAACAACAAATTACCCACCGTGAGAACTGCAGAGTGAGTTCAGATGGAAAATGGCATAGTTTTTATGATGTGATTTAATTAGGAGCAATCTCCCCTTCCATTCAGTTGTAGGGATGAGGCTGAGATAGCGCTGAGATGAGCAGTTGGCCTCTGCCTCTGCCTTACTGATGCCCACCTCTTAGAGAATAAATAAAGTGAAACCACTTCGGGGAAACTAACTCAACTGGCGAAGATGGAGTGGGCCCGAGGGTGATCTTCTGCAGTTTTCCAATGTCTTTGGCTCTGTCTGTTATGCAGCTATGGTGAGGTACCCCAGTACAGAGACGGGTGGAGCTTTGACATCTATAACCTTCCTTCTGCCCCTTGCCCCTAGCTACAACCATCTTCTGCTTCATGGTGATGGAGAAAAGAAAATGAATTCCAAGGGTCCCTTTGATGGAAGTGTGTACATCTGAAGGATGTTTGCAGAGAGGAACAGTGGGAGGCCGAACCCAGATGGGCCCAGCTTCATGGGCTGAGGCGTTTCTAAAATTGAGTTGGAAATGTGAGTTTTTAAAGCCTGATTTCCATTTTGGACCATTTGGTTTTGACGTTTCTGTTGTATCCCATCACACTTTCAACATTCAAATAGATACTGTTCTAGCATGCAGATCCATCTCATTCTACGTCATATACATGGGCCTTCATCCTCGACCCCCAGATTTGGAAAGCAGCAGGTAAATGTCTCCCAGATGGTAACGGGAGCCCTCTCTCTCTTTCTCCCTTCTCTCTCTCTCCATCCTTCTCTCTCCTCTCTCTCTCTCTCTCTCCCTCCCTCCCTCCCTCCCTCCCTCCCTCCCTCCCTCCCTCCCTCTCTCTCTCTCTCTCTCTCTCTCTCTCTCTCTCTCTCTCTCTCTGTGTGTGTGTGTGTGTGTGTGTGTGTGTGTGTGTGTGTGTGTGTGTGTGTGTGTGTGTGTGCTCCTCAGATGTCACCAACATCTTTTTTCTTTCCTTTTGAGACAGGGTCAGGGATCTCCCTGTCTCCACTTCCTGGAACTGAGATTACAAGTATGCACAACCACACCCAGCTTTAAACAACAACACAACCAACAGTCGTGGGTCCTAGGGTCCAAACCCAGGTCCTCCTCTCCATGTGTCAGGCACTTTACTGAATGAGCTATCTCCCAAGCCCTGGAAAATTTTCATTTTTGCAGTTTTTCAGCATAAGTGCCTGAACCTGTTACAAAAGTGCACATCAGTGTTGGATCAAAGTTCTGGGCACTTCATTTTGGAAGAATTTGTGGAGAATATGAGTTTTAAATGTAATCTGACATTTTTTGACAGATTTGGGGCTTGCCTTATGCATATTTTAAAAAATTCCCAAAGAAAATGGAAGAGTCACAAGTTCTTTCTACTCACTTATGAAAAACACCAGTAGAAATGGAGTCCATCAAAGGGAAGCCTGTCAGAATCACCCTTCCATTTGGAATGCGTGAGGATGGCACATGACTGGCTCCCTGATCCAGAGCCAAGCTCACCAGATGCAGGTCTGCCTTCAAGGTCCATCAGCTGGGTCACAGACAACACTTTTTAAAAGGAAGAATCATCACATTTTACAGGCATAACACTGGATGCCAGAGTGAAATTCGGTCCCTCCATGGTCCACAGTTTGACATCTGACATCAGAAGATACATACTTGGGTCTTCCATTCACCACCTGGCATGAACCCTTCATTTTTACTTATTCTTATGCTTTCCATTATCTGTGCAATGAAAGTCTCAGGTAGGGCCGTGGCTTCTGTGGGTCTGTACATAGAGAACAGTCTGGGCCTCTCGCTCAATGGGAAAGAGAGTGATTGCACACACGCACACATACACACACATGCACATACACACAGAGACAGAGCGATAGAGAGTTCCTGTCCATGTGACACACAGAGACGGAGAGACAGAGACTCCTGTCCAGGAGTAGTGCATACTAGTTCACAAACACACACACACACACTCCTGTCCAGGTGTATTACATGCTAGTACACACACATTTGCAAGTGCATACAGACTCCTGTCCAGGTGTAGTACATACTAGTGCACACATATGTGCACACACACACACACACACACACACACACACACACACACACACACGCACGCACGCATACACACACACACAGACTGACTCCTGTCCAGTTATACTACATACTAGCACACACACATACACACCACACACAGCACACACAGAGTCTGACTCCCGTCCAGGTATACTACGTGCCAGTCGACTAGACATGATCTGAGTTGAGCCCCCCCACCGTGCCACTCTCCAGTGTCTCTGGGTGGCTGCTCAAGATTGCCCTGATATCAGCCTAGTGATCCATCCAACTTCCATTTTGTTGCAGATTTCGTGGAGAGGCTATATCAAGTTGTAGACATTTCAGAAATAAGTATGTGAAAGACACACCTTGGCACCAAATCCTACTTCTGGTCCAAGTGTCTCCTGCACTTTTTACCTGGCTCGATATGACAGACAGACTTTGTGCAGCTGGGGAAAGAAGGCTCCTGACGATTGCTGTCCATGTGGAATGTTGTGAGTCATTCATTCCCTGACAGGAAGTTCCCACTGCAAGCTCTATATCTAAACGGCACTTACTCTGCAACTGATCAAGGCCTTAACTTTATCACTGATGCCCACCGTCCAGGCCTCCAATGCAAGCTGTCAGAGCCTTGCTGTGCATGCCAGTCCTGGCCTGAGCAGGGGCCCTGAAAACCCATACCCATCAATTCTCCTGGAATGCATTTCTAAAAGTTCATACTGCTTGCTACACACCTTGCACATTACATTGCCATGTCCTGAAACCTGTTAGCATTTGAAGTATATATTACGTTGTTTTCATTATTTACATTTTATGTGTTTCTGTATATGTGCCATGTGTGGTGTGGGAGTAACCATGGAGGCTAGAGGACAGTGTTGGATCCCTGGAGCTAGAGTTACAACAGGTTGTGTGCCACCCTCTGTGGGTGCTGGAGAACAAACTTGAGTCCCCTGGAAAGGAGGTCAGAGCTCTTAAGCACTGAGCCATCTCTCCAGCTCTGAAGTCACACTGGCCTTTAACCAGAAATTGCAGTGGCATTTGGTTGTCACCACTCTCGTTTAGGCTGTGAGCAACCTAATGTCTAGGATTTAGTCAACTGTTAGATTTCCCCAGTAGCAAGAACAGCACCTGGCATATGGTAGGCTCTTAACAAATACTGTCAAAATTCAATGAATCATTGGAGGAAAGGGGGGAAAATATATCTAAAATAATACCTAAACTGCTGGTGCTATTATATTTAGACTCTCATTCAGATGAATTGAGTGTGTGCTATCAAAAGGGTTTGCTGTTAGCCTGAAGGGACTAAAGTTTAAAGACTTTTGGAGGCCAAGTAGGCCCGGGACTGGTGAACTGTGATTGACATGTCTAGCATGGGCTATGGGCCGTGTCTGAAGATGATGCTGTATCACAGTGTGGCCCTGCAAAGCCTTTGCAATACAGCTATGTAAATGGAGTCAAGGCGGCTGCATGACCCGTGTTATGATTTAGATATGAAATGGCCTACATAGGCTCATGTGTTTGGACTTGGTCCCAAGTTGGCGGCACTGTTTGGGGAGGCTGCGGAATCATTAGGAGACAGGAACTAGCTGGAAGAAACAGGTTGCTGGGGACCTGGACTCAAGGTTTGTAGGTTGGCCCCACTCCCCACCTGGACTTTCTAGTTCCAGCTGCCCCATGCCACAGAGCTGACCCTGCCTCCATGCTTTCCCCACCATGATGGACCATGTCCTCTGATCTAGAATACATTTCCTAAGTTGTGTCTGTCAGATGTTCTATCACAGTGGTTAGCAAAACAGCTACACAACCTACAAAACTCTATACTCGGCCTTTCACTGAAAAGGCTGGCCACCTGGACTTGGAATGTTCCCCTGGGGCATGGAAGGGAACTGAGGCTTTGGACAGGAAATCACTTGCTCAGATTCATTAGAACACACACACACACACACACACACACACACACACACACACACACACACACACGACTGCACCCCTTGATGGGGGATGTCTTTTTATATATGTTTCTCTTATTGGTTGATGAATAAAATACTGGCCGATGGCTTAGGCCTCTTATTGGCTAGCTCTGTCTTAATTATTAACCCATTTCTATTAATCTACGGTACTGCCATGAGGTTGTGGCCTATCCATAATCCAGCATATTACTCCTTTGGCAGCATGGTGTCTCCTGGTGCCTTCTCTCTGTGTCCTCTCCCCAGCCTCTCCTGGTCTGGTAGCCCTGCCTATGCTTCCTACCTGGTTACTGGATCAGTGTTTTATTCATATATGTATATATATATACATATATGAATACACACAGAGAGAGAGAGAGAGAGAGAGACAGAGACAGAGACAGAGACAGAGACAGAAAAGGACATCCCCCATCACACCCTAGCTCTCTTCTGGCCTGTTTCTTTTTGACTTCCCTCCGCATCTTCCCAAGTCACAAGGACACACTTTAAATCGCTGCTGCAGAAAAAGCTGGCAGCTTCCCCTGGGCCTGACTAACCAGCTGAAGATCTGACAGGTGCTGTCCCGTTTTCCCACATGTGAATGGATCTTACTCTGAACCCCAGGTTGGTTTTCCCGAATTCAGATATCACTGAAGCATGCTGGGAGAATTGTGGTTTGTGTGCATGAAGGCCTTCCCACAAGCCTCCCAGAGAAAGCTCACCTGAAGCAGCGAGGGTGGAGTTGCATGACTGCATCTTTGAGAGATGCGGACAGAGATGGTACTAAGACTTTTACCCGAGTCCTCTGGAGACAGATCCATACGAAGAAGCTAGAGCTTAACTATTCTGCAGGACTTAGGTAGTCACAGTGGCCACCACAGCACAGGGGGCTTGTGGACTTGGGGCAGGGCTTTCACACTACTACCCGAAGATGAAGACAAAGACGAAGAGGTCTGTGGTTGTTGCCTGTGGCTTCCTAGGCCACACAATCCCCACAACAGAACCAGGTACAGACATCCAGGATGGATCAGAGGCAGATAGTGGGTGATGGTGACACCAGAGGACTGTTTTATGCAAAATGCTCTTAGGATGTCCTAGAACCAGCACGGAACAAGGGGGGAATACTGGATGACCCTCTGTAGCTAATTAAGAAAGGAAAGGAAAGTGATCAGACTGGAAAGTTCATGGAGGCCAGTGGGCTGGGCTGGAAATGTCTTCTCTTTTAGTTCTTGGGCTTGTGTACCCTGTGGTAGCTACAAGCTTCTGGGCTGAGGATACGAACCCAATGGGAAAGTGTGTGCCTGGCCTGCATGAGGGCCTATGTTCAATCCCAGGTACCACAAAAACAAAGCAGGGGACTGGTAGATGTTTCAGTGGGTAAAGGAGCTGCTGACAGGCCTGGTGACCTAGGTTTGATCCTCAGAACCCACATAGTAAAAGAAGAGCCCAACTCCTACAAATCATACACACACACACACACACCTATACACACACACACACACCTATACACACACACACCTATACACACACACACCTATACACACACACCTATACACACACCTATATACACACACCTATATACACACCTATACACACACACACCTATACACACACACCTATACACACACACACACCTATACACACACACACCTATACACACACACCTATACACACACCTATACACACACACACCTATACACACACCTATACACACACACACCTATACACACACACACCTATACACACACACCTATACACACCTATACACACACACACCTATACACACACACCTATACACACACACACATACACACCTATACACACACATACACACCTATACACACACACACACACACACACACACACACACACACACACACACACACACACTGTGGCATGCACCCACATCCCTACACAAAATATGTGTAATAAAACTTTAAAGATGAAACAAGAAAAGTATGAAAACTCTCTCCTGACTCTGCCAGTTTTAAAATGCCCTGGACACACATGTGAGCTCCTCACAAGCATTTTCTGGGGCAAGTGGTAAAACCTCTAAAACTCTACCGATGAGCATTTATTAATCCTAGTCTAACAGGGCAGGGATATTTCCAAGCTGAAAAGCAATTCCTTTGCTGTCAGATGCACTTGCCTGTAAATACAGTCAGAGTGACTGGATCATGGTATTGGCAAAGCCACCTAGACTCCAGTAAGATACAAAGAATGGCTCTGGCCTGTGAGGGAGGAAGAGAGCACTTGTGATTGACAACTGGGACTCCTTCCATAACAGGAAATACAGTTTAGAGAGGTGGCAGCAACGCGTCTGAGAGAAGTAGGACAATCCACTCCCAGGCTGGTGCCTCCGGAAGAATAAATGAGACCGAGGGCAAGAGCGACAGAGGAGGGCCGAGTGCTGGGCTAGGTCACTTCTGAAAATGCATTTTCTTGGCTTAAGTGAAGTGAGGTGTGATCATTTAATGTCAATACCACCTATCATCCAAGCCCACGTGAGGCACCTGGACAGTTGGGAAGTAACCTAGTGGAATTTCTAATGACTTACAAGTGACTATGGCCTGGACTCTGCAAGGTTAGTTAGGAGCCAGAGAAGACGGCTAAACTGACAAAATGACTGCAGTCAGGTGCAACGGCTCATATTTGTCATACCGGCAATTGTGAGGCTGAGGCAAGAAGATCACCACTGGTTTGCAGGCAGCCTGGGCTACAGGGTGAGTTGCAGACCATCCTAAACCAGATTGAGGTGCTGTCTCAAAAAGATGTGTTTGGTAAATGAAATGAATTCTGCCCAGTAGCAAATGTGACCAGATCTCAGTGCTGTTAGATCATCACCTGGTGCGTTAGTTACTGTCCTGTTGCCCTGACAGAACACCAGAAGCAACTTAGAGCACAAAAGGGCTGTTCTGGCTTACAGTTACAGAGAGACAAGAGTTCATCATGGAGGGGGAGGCTGATCACATTTTCTTCTATCCACAGGAAGCAGAGGCAGGCTATAAAACCCTCAAGACTTGCTCCCAGTAATTCCTCAGGCAGAGCTCGGTCTCGTAAAGGTTCTATAATGTCCTAAGATAGGTGTTCAAATACATGAGCCTACGGCAGTCACTGCTCACTCAACCCCATGGTGGGGCTGTATGTTCTGCACGCCTATGCCTGCATCTTTAATTCTGGTTTACCCTCCCCTTTGATCTGTCCCCGTCCTTTTGGGCAGTAGATAATGAGTAAGATGAGCCTTTACCTATTTAACTGTATGAGAATCCTATTTTGACAGATGTACAGAACTTCTTCTGCAAGTGGCTCCCAATGTTATAAGAAGCCACTCCGTATGTGTTGCAATGAATTTAGCTCGTCTGGCTTTCATTTCTTAGCTGGCAGATATAAGTCTCTTTGTTTAAACAAATAAAAAGGAGCCCTACACCTTTAATCCCAGAACTTTGAAGGCAGAGGCATGTGCATCTCTGTGAGGCTAGCCTGGTCTACATAGAGAATTCCAGGACAGTCAGGGTTACATAGAGAAACCCTGTCTCATAACTAACTAAATGGAAAGAAGGGGCAATGAGTTGTTCACTGCCAAACCCTAAGGCTGAGCTTGGCCCCTGGAACTCACAGGTGGGAGGGGAGACCTGATTCTTACAATCCTACTTACAATCCTCTGACTTCCATATGTCCACTGTGCATGCGCACGCACCCCCCCACACACACACCCTTAAATAAATGATTTAAATTTTAGAAAAAAGACCCAGAAAACCAAAGGAAGTTCTTTCCTGTCTACTTTTACATTGTTTTGCTCTTGTAAATTGTTGGGTATCCTTCTGGTCCCAGGTTGCTCTGGTCACTCCATACACCACAGGAGGCTGTAGCTGCTGTGTTAAGCAATGTACTGCCCTTGTGTGTTTTCTAATGGCTGTCTGCTCCAAAGCACTACGTGCTACGTGTGGGCCATGAAGCCATCTTGAGCTTTGAGTTAATCTGACTTGATTCTAGGATCCACCAAGGAAGAGTAAGGCAAAACGATAATGGCAGCTGTAACAAACTCCAGCCCTCTTGGCTCCCACCCAAAGTACTTGCCAGGGAGATTGATTTTTCCCTCCAGCCAGTATCTTGTTCATCATTGCTGCCTCAGAGGGCAGTCTATCATCCCAGAACTGACTCTGGCCCTCTTGATAAATCAGTGCACAAGTTGAATGTGTAGAATGAAAACTCAGAAAACATCCCACATCATGGATTCAATCCCCCCATGACCTTGGCTTCACATCAGAACTGGAGGAGAACCCAAATTAGGAGGGAGGGAGGAGGTCTGGTGTGTGTGTGTGTGTGTGTGTGTGTGTGTGTGTGTGTGTGTAGGTGATGTGTGTGTATGTGGTACAAGAGGGGAGAAGGACTTCAAGCAAGAGCCTGTGAGCCCATCTGAGTTCCCACCCTTGAACAATGCTTTGGACCCACTTCCCTGCCACATCAATGCCAGCTTCAGAAGCCAGTGTGTTGTTCAGTGTGAATGTAAAAGGCCAAGCAGGAATGGGCCCACATGTTGATTTGGACCAGAAGCCAACAACTGGGGGGCGGGTTAGATGGTGGATACAAACATGGCAGTGCTTCTGCCAAACCACTTTCTAAACGAAGCCCAGCTGGGCCCCAGGCCCTCATACCCTGAGGCTAGCTTGAACTGCACACAGATGGTGGCTGGTGAGGGCTCTCTTCCACTTCTGCAGATCACTGAAGGGTTTCTCAAGCTCTGGCTCCAGCTGCCTCCCAGATGAGCCCTTGTTCTCTGCCCCGTATCGTGGTTGTTCCTTTATGTTCATGTCTGGGCTTCATCAAGAAGTCCCCCCATTTTCTTACTTTGCACAAAACAACTATTCACACACGGAGACAAGGGAGTTTATGTGCAGGAACATGAGTTATTTAAACTGAGTGGTAAACATTCCTTGTTGAAAGTCTTTTGGCTACCCACCTCCCTGCTGCCAACCCCGTCTCCATTGGGTCCTCCTAGGTAAGGGCATGTGCACTATTTGTTGGAAGCAAGAGGACCCATCACTAGGGCTGTTACACCAGTCTGTTCCCCATGAACTGTGGACAGGAAGTCATGCTGAGCTGCTTCATTCTTCTCCGTAAGGGAAGCTAGCCACCATGAACAATATAAGAGAGCTATAGATACACACGCCCATCTTTTTGGGATGCAAATAAAAACCAAGACAAGATGTGCTGCCCCCTCCCCCCATCCCATCCCTCAGAATGGGTACAACCAACAATTAACTGTTGGTGAGGACTTAGTTTATCTTCAGAGAGCTGTTGGGGGGGGGGGGGAACAATCCAACTGGCCAACAAATGACTAAGTGTGCTGTGTAATATCAACTGGAGTTCCAACTAGTTACACGAGAGTGAAGCATGGATTAAACCTCTAACTTGGGAGACCCAGAACAGGGAAACTTAGTTGGCCAGTGACTGCTTAGGATATTTGGGGAGGGGGTAAGGAGGTAGTTACAGGAGATACGAGTTCTTTCTTATTATTGCGTATGCATGCATGTGTACATATGTGTATATGAGGGTGCATATATGCCATGGTACATGGGAACCTTGGGCAGTTAGTTCTCTGTTTCCATCGTGGGATCTGAGGATTTACGTGTCTTTATCCTCTGAGCCATCTTGCTGGCCTTGAGGGTACTTTCTGAAGTGACAAACATATAACATTGTCTGTGCTTACATTTATACATATGTGGGAATATTCTTTAAAAAACAAACAAACAAACAAACACTGGTTGTACAGGGCTTTCATTTTGTTTATTTAATTTTAGACAGGCTCTGCTACATAGCTCTGGCTAGCCTGCTATTCTCTATATAGCCCAGGATGGCCTCAGCCTCCTGAGTACTAGGCACAGGCACACATCACTGTGCTTACTTTGGCTGCACACTTTTCTCCCCTTTGAGACAGGGTTTCTCTGTGTAACAGTCCTGGCTATCCTGGGAACTAGCTCTGCCAACCAAGCTGGCCTTGAACTCATCTGGATCCATCTGCCTCTGCCTCCCGAGTGCTGGGAATAAAGGTGTGTGCCGCCACTGCCCGCCTGTACACTTTCAATGATTCACTGATGGGAAGAACTGACTCAACCCAAGACCTTATGTGTGTTAGAAAGCACTGTAGCACTGAGCTGCATCTCCAACCTGGTTACACGTTTTAAATGGTGTGTTAGAATTACGTGGTATGGAAACTCTATTTCTTCAAAGCTGTTTTTCTAAAGACAAGAGATGCATATTAATACTGTAACTAAGCCCAGCACACACACAGAGGGAAGCTCAGGACCCTGAAAGCCAACAGCTGGCACAATGAAATAAGTTCTTGCAGCGATTAATAAAGGGCTACTCATAAAGACGTGGGCAGGCTGTAGGAGCCCAACCAGAGATGGGGGAAGAGTCCTGTGGGCAAGGGGAGGGAATCCAGATAGTGCTGTGGAACACAGGGCTGCCTTCCAGGAGAGAGAAGCTACTGACCCTGGCAGCCCAGCAGAAGCATGTAAAAACTCACAGCCTCCATCTCTGGTAGATCCCACCCAAAGCCTGAAGATACAGAATCAGCCTTGGGGGGAACATGGGTCAGTTATGACAATTGAGGCCACCAATTTGGCTTCCTTTGTTTTGTCTCCTCTTGCCAATCCCACTCCAGGGCCAGGCATGGGCGCTGTATGGTCTCATAAGGGACTTCTTGATTGTACCCAGGTATGGTGGCTCACATGTGTAATCCAGCATTTGGAAGACTGAAGCAGGACCATTGCTGTGAGTTTAATGCCAGC
Organism: Cricetiscus sungorus; assembly: GCA_030556225.1. Classification (NCBI taxonomy): domain Eukaryota; kingdom Metazoa; phylum Chordata; class Mammalia; order Rodentia; family Cricetidae; genus Cricetiscus; species Cricetiscus sungorus. Next base: position 2,018,734 of record JANBXA010000730.1, on the reverse strand, counting down.
CTGAACCACAACGAGTCAAATTGACACAAAAGAAACTGCTTATTACAAAGCTTGAGTATTTTCCTGGTGCAAAATACCTGCAGGCTTCTGCAGATGCCCGGGCTTTCTTCCGGAGAGAGAAAGCAAGGACTACAGAAGTTTCCCGGCTGCTCAGAGTGGAGGCAGGGAATGGGACTCACTGGGCTGGGACCTTGGCTCTGCAGAGCAGGTAGAGAAAGTACCACAAGCCCACACTGGAAGGAGGCAAATTCTTTACTTCCTGTCCTAGTAACATTTGCTTCTCCAGGGTCATTTCTCCTGGAAGTGTGGTTTCCGTTCTCTGTAGCCTTCCCTCCCCCACCCTCAACTTTTAAGATCTGGGTTTGCATTTGGATTAGTCTGGGTGGAAAGACAGAAGGAGTGCCTGCTGTGGACTGAACTGCGTGCCCCCTGCCTGCTCTACATTGAAATCCTAACCTTCAGCACGGAAGCTTAGAATTACTGCATCTGTAGGCAGTATTCACAATGGTGAAATGAGGTTATTGTTCTAGTCCTGTGTCCTCATAAATAAAGCCCAGGGCAATACACACACAGAGGGATGACCACATAAGGATGAGCACTGTCAACCAACCATAAGGCAACACCATTCTCACAAGAAAGCCCAGGACAAACACCTAAGACTGCAATCGAAAGTTCTGGCTGTTGAAACTGCTCAGCCTGCATTGCTTTGGCAGTCCCAGAAGACAAATGCATCACCACCTCTGTTGAGGTTAAGAAGCAAGCTGTCTCTCCTGTCTTTACAGTAGGATGGTTCTGCTGTGCATAGGCCCAAAACTCTAGGGAAAGTGTATTCAGGACTGGGTCCTTTGCAATGTCCCAGTCTGGACAAAGTTCCCAAAGCTCTCTGACCCACATCACACACACACACACACACACACACACACACACACACACACACACACACACCCTCAAGACAGCATCCTGTCTCCAGGCTCTCTACCCGGTGCTCCCTAGGCAACAGAAAGAACTAGTTAAGTCTTGGAAATGTGATGTCTATGGCAGTAAGAGCAATGCCATGTGTCAGCATACATGCTGTTTTGCTTTGATGCAATTCAGGCAGATGTCTAAGGCAGTGCAGCTGGTTCTGCTACCTATGGAGCTGGGAACTGCTTGCTGTTTTCCTGTGAGTCTGAGACCCCGTGGGCAGAGATGAGACTGCTGGGTTTTTGCTTTTCCTGACTCTGGGAGTCAAGTCAGACAGCCAGATTTAGTCTTTGCCTCTGGTTTCCTAGCAGGGAACCAAACTGGCGCTGGGAGAATGATGCACAGATGTGAGTGACACCCACCTCCCCACCTGCTGTGGCTGGAGGTTGTCATGGAAACAAAACCCTCTACTTCCAGGGTGTAGGTAGCCACATTCTGGGACCTGTGTTTATACCTATGAGCAGCCTCTCACTAAGAAGCTAGAATTCGCTTGGTGCAGGTGCTGATGGCTTGCTAAGGCAGCAAGATCAGGCAACTTAGTAAACTGCTGCTGGCATTTCCATGAAAAATGCCTGCCAGAAAGTCTCCTGCAGAAGATGTGTTTTGTCTGAAAACCAAAGACCTCTTTCCAGACAACCCAGGTTTCCCCCATCAGCGTTCTTGGTACTGACTGGAGGCGTCAGGAGACCTGTTAGTTTTCACCTGTGTTCACAGAGGATGTGCACTGTCAAGATTCATGCAGTCTAGAAATCAGCGCCTATTTGGGTGATAATGCCAGTTTTCTTTCGTATATTTGGGGAGCTCTTCTCGAAGGAGGACAAAGCAGGACCCGAGTGTCCCTGGCTACCAGAAAACTCAGGTTGACATTGGTAAAGCCTGGGGAAGCAGAATTGTATGGATGGGGGGGGGGGAGTGGCTGCAGTATGGTCACAGAGTCCAGTCTCTCAAACAAGCCCCAAAGGTGCTCAGAATTCAGTGGAGATTCTACATCAGATCTACTTCCTCACTTTGACCTATCTGCTTCACCATTTACCAACACCCGGAATGCAGAACACACACTCACATGCACACAAACACCACACACACACACACACACACACACACTGCTCTTTGAGACAGGCTCTTGCTATGTGGCCCTGGCTGGCTTAGAATTAGCTATGTAGATAAGCTTTTCCAAAATGGCTATCTTCCTGTCTCTGCTTCCTAAGCACTGTGATTATAGGCACCTGCCACCATGGCTGAAATTTTGTGTGTGTTCATGTTTGCCACATAAGGGCAGGTGCTTCCAGAGGCCAGAAGAGGGCATTAGATCCCTCGGAGCTAGAGTTCTCGGTGGTAGTTGAGGGAGTTGGTAAGTGCTGAGCCATCTCTGCAGCCCAACTGTAGTTTCATTCAGCTCCCAACTGTCTCTTTCCCTCTCACTCATGCTGACACGTCTGTCTCCCCCACTGCCATGAGTTTCAGGGTATTTGACCCATCCAGAGACTGTTAATAAGTTCAACCTTGAATCAGGGGGTGAAGCCGGTGACTAGATGACCAGAATCAGCCACAGAGAAGCCAGAATATGAAGAGAAAAGATAAGCAGAAAGGAGGAGGGAGGGACTTCTCTTTGATGCCGGAAGTGTGGAGAGAGAGGTGCTTACTGGGTCTCTAGTTAAAACAGAAAGAAAATGAAAGGGAAGATCAGCTGGTCGCCCCTGCTTTGCTTCTTTGATCTATCGGGTTTTCACTGACTCCCAAGTCTTTATTGGTAATAGGACAACTTAGATAAACACAATGGGTGTGAGCTAAGGGGAAGTGAGGGAAGGAGGGGAGAGCAAGCCTGAGGCTCTGGGAACAGCAAGCACATGGGACCTAGAGGGGCTGCAGACAGCACTTGGTACTGCTGCCACCTGGTGTTTGGAAGGCATAACACTTCCAAGCCTCCACCCTTGAAATCTTTCACTTTTATAAGTACAAATGTGGTGGCACACAGTTGTAATCCTAGCACTTGGAAGAGGAAGAATTATAAGTTCAAGGTTATCCTTTGCTATATGAGTTGAAGGCCAGCTTGGGCCATATAAGACCCTGTCTCAAAACACACACACACACACACACACACACACACACACACACACACACACACACACCACAACCAATGCCATTTGGTTTACTTCATTGATTTCTGTTGTTTTGAGACAAGATCTCACTGTGTAGACCAGGCTCGCCATGTATTGCTTTATTTATTGATTTCTGTTGTTTGGAGACAAGATTGTAATCAGGACCCTCCTGCCTCAGGCATGCACGGTGCCTGATTTGTCTTTTTTTGTTTTTTGTTTTTATTGAGGATGGACTACCCTTTAAAAAGACTAAGAACAACACATAACTTTTCAGAAAAGTCTTGAAGGAAGCTGGAACAACTGCCTTGAAGAAAACCAGGCTCATTGGCATGGTGGCTATTTTTAAACAGAGGGTTAGTGGGAGGACAAGAGGGACCTGAGCACAGCTTCAGAAACAGGACAAGGACCAGAGAGGCTCAAAGCATCTCCATGCAGCACTGCTGACTGGAAAAGCCAGTGCGACAGAGCTCGCCACCGTGGAAGGCATTTGAGGTCCTTAAAGCAACTGCTGGGGGAAGACCCAGACACGTGTGTATATCTGTAGTAGTTCTGATCGACTTATGGATTCTCACTCATTGATAAATTTTCTTTTAAATACACAGGAAAACTGCTGAAGTGATTATCCTTTTATAGTCCCCCATGGGATGATGTCTGCCACCCCTTCCCCCATCCTCACAGATCGGTGTACACTGAGGATGTCACAAGTGAGGGGACTGTGCAGGACTGTGTTGCAGTGGCCCTCTGCCACATGCTCTATGCAGAGTACCTGACCTGTAGAGCTTCAGCTTTTACTTAGTCCTGGCAGGCGAAGAAGAACAGAGGTTGGGTTCTCCATTGAGATGCACCCGCCTGGTAGGCAATGACCTTGTATCCCTGATCATGTCTAACTAACAGGGGGAAGAGTGGTGGGAAATGTAGGTTTTTTTCACTGGATACTACGCCAGCCATTAAAGCTGGGTTCTGATGAAGGACAGAGAGCATCTTCCACTTTCACTCTCTAACGAAAGGGCAGATCATTCCCTACTCCATGATGCAAAGTATGGATGGGACTGCAGCTCAGTGAAGGGTGTTTATATAACACTGCAAGACCTCGGGTTTAATCCCAGCATTAGAGAAGAGAAAAAAAAAAAAAAAAAAAAAAATCAACCTAACACAAACCCCAGAAGTAACTGGAAGGACTTGCACACAATGCGTCAGGTGCTATGCAATCCCAATACGAGCATCCCCAGCCTTCAAACTGACCTTGAACAAGGGCCAGACAGACCAGCTGTGAGCCCAGGAAATCTCACCATGCATAACCCTGCTGGGGAGAGGAAGAGCCCAGTGAGTGTGAAGGTGGCAGGATGCTGGACACCCCTGTCATTCTCTGGCTGGCCTTGTGGCATTAAGAGCCTAGTCAAGACTCTGCAGCACAGGACACCCACCATCTGCTTCTGAGACTGAGCTCTGTCCTTTCACACAATCCTAAGCCCCACAGGAACGGCAGCAGTGTGACCACTAAACCCAAACAGCAAGCACCTAGGGAAGGAGGGGGTGGGGCGTGAGGCAAGAGGCCTCAGATCCTGGGGGATGCACCCTGAAATCGTGGCTTCCAACACAGTCTTTCTGGAAGCATGCAGCACCTCACAGCCACCTACAGCTCACACACCCAGGTCTTCAGATGGCTGTGAACAACACCCCAGGCCTGCTTTCTTGCCCCAGGCCTTTTGCCATCTTGAGATCCTGGGCTCATCAAATTTAAACTTGGGCTGTCTGAAGACAGATCCCCCAGGAAGGCCCAGCAGAAGGCAGTCAGCAAGCCATTGCCCCCGTAAGGGTACAATCAAGCATCAAAGCTTCTGGAACCCCCTTGGTTCTCTGAGGTATGCATGAGTCACCAGGGACATGTACCCCCCATCTTGCCTGGGTCATCTGCACTCAATTACAAGCCTCTGGAAGCCAGCAGACAGCTGATTCTCTGCTGCAGGAGCTGTGTGATTAGCTTGTTCTTGTTTCCAATGCTGCACACAGTGCAACCAGCTGTGAGCAGTGGTCACAATTCAAAGCCTTTACCCTCAAAAAGAAAAGTGCCATTCACTGTAGCTAGGACCGCTGTGTGGAGTCTGAAAGTCTCACTTCCTGGGTAAGTCCCTGGACCTGGGATCACTCAGCCTCTGTGGGCTACAGAGAAGCCAGCCTAAGAACGTTCTACGAAGATAGACGCAAGGAGGGGGAGAGACATTTCTAATCAGGAGTCTGAGGCAGGAAGATCACAAATTTAAGGCTATCATAGGCAAGACAGAGGACAACACATGATGTATACCGTAGGTTCTAGTGTACGTCATGTATCTGCAATCTGAGAGCTACTCCCTTGGCTGTGATGTCATCTCTTACATCAATCACACCAGTTCTCTGCAGCCCACGAACTCTCATGCAGTTACAATTCATCCTGTAAGCTGCAGTTCACAAGAACTGTGCAAACAGACCTGAGGAATCACGGATTTCAACAACGCAACAAGCTCATTTCCCTTCCCATAAAAGATGGTGAGTATGGCAAACAGTAGCACACAGATGCCAATAACCACAGGGTAGATCTGTGCATCCAGGCAGTTTGTGATTTTTGGGATTGGTTGGCTTTTATCTATCATTTATATTCCTGAAATGTAAAACTCAATCTGGAATAACTGGCTTTGCTTATCCTGCTGAGAAGTCAAAATGCCTACTTAGCATAACAGCTGTCCCAAATTATAATCACTTAAAAAAAACTTTTTAAAAATAAATAAATCTGTGTGTGGGGGGAGAGGGTGGTGGTGGTAAGGTGCCATGGCACCCATGTGGAGGTCTGAGGACAACTTTTGGGAGCTGTTAGCCTCCTACAGGGTGAGTTCTGGGAATATAACTTCAGGCACTTAAAGCCCAAGTGACTTTATCTGCTAAGCCATTACTAAGTATGTACAAGAATAAGAAAATACATACCAATTGTGGCTTGTCTCTGAGGACAAGGGGAAATCACTGAGAAAGGGGATCAGAAGGAGCCCTGCAACACACACTGGGTATAGAAATACTAATTTAAATTCAGTTTCTAATGTGTGGGTAAGGAGTAAACTTCGATGTTTGTGTGTGCTCACATATACACCCACATTCAGGCAAACATTCCCAGGCTCTGACCACAGAGCCGGGGCTGGCAGGGAGAGTCAGCTAGCTAATCCAGCACTCGGCTGCAGAGCTGTTGGGTCTGTAATGCTTTCTTGAGAGGCAGAGGTAGAGGCAGGAGGCTTATGAGTTGAGGCCAGCCTAGGCTACATGTCAAAACCAAGGCTTCCCAAAGTTTTATAACAATATCCTGTTCAGAAGGAAGAAAAAAAGGGCTGGGACTTGAATGCAAGGGCCTAGGTTTGATTTCCAAGCACTGCAAATCAATCAATCAATCAATCAATCAATCAATCAATCAATCAATCAATCAATCAAAAACACAAGACAAACAAAACTCTGAACCAATAGCCTTGATGACAACAAATAGCCAAATGTGTTAGTGGCACCTGGGAGGTGAAGGGATTAAGACTTCAAGGTCAGGTCTTCCAGAGCAATCTGGAAGGGGGCCAGAACAAGGTTGGGACAAGTAGTAAGGCTGAAGTGCAGCCAGGGACTTAGTGGCAGTGAAGACAGTTTGCTCACTTAAGGCCATGGTATGCTCCCATGGAACACTGGCTCACAGGTACACACACCTGTGGGTTTGGCAGTCACCTCCCCAACAACTCAGGGTCAGTTTCACACCTCTGTCACCTGAAGAAATAGTTGTCTACGATGGTTCTTTGTTTGCAATGGTGTTTGCTTTTATAACAAAGTTTAAAATAATGGTGTTTAATGTTTCAAAGCATGATTTCCTTTTCACTTTCACCTGCTACATGACTCAAAGACCAGCTAAAGCAAAAGAGACAGTGGTGCCCAGGACAGGCATCAACCATAGGTCCTAAACGCTGTTTCTTGAATTGTACAAATAAATGTTGCTTTATATAACTTAACTGTAAATGTGTTAGCCATTAAAACACCATAAGGAATTTAAAAAGATCAGTGAGTGAATGTTAGAGTATTTATAATTTTTTTTAGTTTGGCTGCAAAAGCAAAGTTCCACAAGATATGTGCCAAGACACAACACAGCAGCAAGACGTCTCCAACTCTCTTGGCAAACCTCACAAATAACACCAGAAAATGGGTAGGCAAGCCAGAAAATTCCCCATGTAAAAAGTTAAAAACTGTAATTGGAGCACTTACAGCTTACAAGTTTGACAAGCACAAGCTTCATTTCTGAATTTGACAGTCCTTGCAGATTGCTCTTGGCTCTGGCAGCTGTGGTCACTGACACTAGTTACAATGCACTTTCCAGGGACATAAGGCTGCAGTCTGTCCAGAGCTTGCTCCTGGGGAACTGATGAGAATCAGGTCTACAAGGCCCATCAACCGATGCAGTCTGTCCTGCTTCACTCATTTCTCTCCGGTGATGAAGAGGTGAACGTTCTTTGGAGACTGCAGCATCTGTGCTGCCCGCTCGACACCAACCACAGCAGCCAGCCTCTGGGCATCGTACTTGGAATAGAGCACAGTGCAGGTCCAAGTGGCCTCCTCTCCTCTACTTGTGGCTCTCAACATATTACAGACCTCACTGTAGAAGTGAGGATAGGTTGGCAGTTCGTAGAATATCAGGTTCCTGATGCCTTTTATTGTGTACCTGCGAGAGAGGGAGGGGCATGAAGAAGCCAGGAAAGTGGTGCCCAATGGCTCCCCAGGGAGATGGCTCACTATGTTGCTAGAGTCAAATGCTTTACTTTTTTTGTGACAATGCTACTAAATTCCTAATGCAGAGTTTAAGATAATGGTAACAAAAATTTGTATTTCTTAAAAATAATTGTTTTTTTTTTTTTTTTTTTGAAACAGGGTTTCACTATGTAGCTCTTTTGTTCCTTTGTTTTTTCAAGACAGGGTCTGCCCTGGCTTTCCTAGAACATGCTAGTAGATCAGGCTGGCCTCAAACTCACAGGGAACCACCTACTGACACCTTCTTCTGAGTGTCAGTTTTAAAGACTGCACCATGATACCTGGTTCAACCTTAAAAATTTTATTTATTTTAATAAGACAGAATCTTACTATGTAACCCTCATTGGCCTAGAATTTGTGATGTAGGCCAGGGTGGCCTCATCTTTTTTTTTTTCCCCTCCAGTTTTTTGAGCCAGGGTTTCTCTGTGTAGCTGTGTAGACCAGGTTGGCCTCGAACTCAGAGATCCACCTGCCTCTGCCTCCCGAGTGCTAGGATTAAAAGTGTGTGTTGCCACAACCCAGCCAGGGTGGCCTCATCTTACAGAGATCTGCCTGCCTTTTAAGTGCCGGTGTAAGCCACAATATCTGACCTTTTACAAACAATTTTTAGACTACATTTACACACACACACACTCACTCACTCTTTCTCTACTGTGTACATGCACGTGCAATGTGGCATGTATGTAGCAACCTGGGAGTGTTGGTCTCTTTCCCCAGTATGGCCCCTGGGGATTGAACTGAAGTGATCAGACTTGGTGAAGTATGTCTTTACTTGCTGGCTCACCTCACTGGCCAATTGATTCTCTTTAATCCCTGAACCCCAACACATAGGATCTCATGTAACCAGGCTGGCCTCAAACTTATGCAGCTGAGGCTGGCCTGGGACTGATCCTCTCACCTGTACTTCCTGTGTGCAAGCATCATACATGCCTAGCTAATCAAAGTATTTGTACTGATCATGGGTGACTGTATTTTCTAACATCCATCTACACGTTCTGAACATGTAGTAACCCAGAAGTGGGAAAACCAAAGAAAACAAGAGAAGCACAGCCACATTCTTAATAAATCTGCTCATAGGAGTAGAAACTTCCTAGAAATAGCATGTCGAGACTGTTCAGAGGCATTGCATGTGATTTCCCCATCCTGAACCCCTTCCCTGTCCTACCTTTATCTGCATACCTCCCCCAGCTGTTATGTACCAAGCCTTTAAATAAGCCTAATCCCGACAGGACATCCATGTGTCTGCTTTCCCTGCCAATTGATAGACTATGATGGAGCTGCATTCCAAAGCTGCTTCTGTATGATGCAAACATCACTGCTAGAACCTGGACTCACACAAGTACAGTGAGGACCCTGCCCTACCCAGAAGCCATTTTGAATACCACACAGCCTATATCTAGTTTCCAATTTGTCTATAGCTTAGAATCTTCCCCACTGCAGCTGTGCACAGTAAAGGTACAATGACCCATTTAAGAAGAGAAGTCATGACCAAACACCCACCCAGCTCTAAGTCACCTTCATTCTCCTCTTCTCAACACTATCAACCAGCCAGAGGGATACTACTATGACAAGCAGAGCCAGCCCAGCACCCTAAAGCACCTCAATCCTGTAACACAAGGCTTGCAATAAGGAGACTGGCGTTGGGCACAAATACAATGAAGGCCTTTATCAGTCCCTGAAGAAAAAAACTAACAAACAAAAAAATCAAAGCAAAACAAATAGCCCCCTATTTATGACCTCGTGTGTACACATAAGACACATATGTTTACAATTATGGATAACTGACCCAAACACATGCAGATTACACAAGGCTATCCAAGAGCAACAGCCAATCAGGATAAGGACTGCTGCACACCTTCCCCTGGGGTTCAGCCCTCCCTCCACCTAGAGTCATAAAAAGAGCCCTGGAAAAGAAGCTGAAGCCTGTGTCACATGCTTGTTACTGCTTGCTCCACCCTGTGGAGTGTGTTCTCCTTTACTTCTGCTTTTCTCTCTTATTCAACTCTGTTGTCTGAGACACAAAGAAATTAGACAATGGAGTCACAGAACCCTGAACCCCCTGCAGTAACACACACACTATGATGCTGGGCTGAGCTCAGAGGCAGTGTCTGCCCAGCACATGCAAGGCCCTGGTTCCACATCTCTGGCATATACCTTCAGGTGCTTCCCCCTCTCTGGTTAAAAACAAAACTGGATCCAAAGTAATTACAGGCTACATTTTCATCATCTCCTTGATACCTTTTTTGTCTGTATTTTAGAGATAGGGTTTCCCTATGTTGCTCTGGCTGTCCTGAAACTCACTCTGCAGACCAGGCTCACCTTGAACTCACAGAAATCTGCCTCTGCTTAAGTGCTGGGATGAAAGATGTGTACCATCACACCAACCATCCAACCATACCACTCACCCACACTCCCACACCAATCCAGCAACCCCCGTGGCTGCTCCAAAAGAGCAGAGGCAAGGGATATGTGCACAGCCTCACAGAGCCTGTCCAGGCTCCTCAGAGGTAGAGCCTGTACTGTTTTACCTTTTGTAGAAATGGAAGCGTTCCGTGAGGAGCAGAAACTGCTTCTCTCCTTGGAGGAAGAAGTGACGAGCCCTGGAGATCCCAGACTTCTGTGTATACTCGCAGATGTGTGTGAAGTTCAGCTCTTCCTTCTTGAAGTAATTTCGGAGACGCACAAAGTCAAAGTAGGAGGGGACATAGATGAGTGTGTGGGACATGACAGCATCCCGGTACTGAGGCAAAATCTTGTTTATGAAAAAGTGAAACCTATTAGGAAAGGCCAAAGACAGGGTTAACAGTCTAGAGTTGAACTGTCTGAGTAGGCAATAACAGTGTTGTCCAGCAAGCTACAACCCGAGAGATTCCCCTGAAGCCAAAGACCGACTTCTTTTCAAAGACTACGTAAGGATAAAACTTAATAGCACATAGAAAATGAGATGCTCACACTAAGTGTAAAGGCAGATCTGGGGCCACATATGCCAGAAAATTAATGCAGTTCTCGCCACGCTCCTTATTCACTCAACAGCAAATATGCCCTGCCTGTCTGTCTAGCACATACCAAGCACAACAGGCCCTTGTCTAGCACATGCTAAGCACAATAGGTCCTTACAGGGCCAATGTGGAGAGAATTAGATAATCAGCTCTTCTCTGGAGGGCTTAAAATTTAGTGCAATGGCATGGAGTGTATCACAGCCCACAGCAGCATGGTGTGATTCTGCAATGGCATGGAGTGTTATCACAGCCCACAGCAGCATGGTGTGATTCTGCAACGGCATGGAGTGTATCACAGCCCACAGCAGCATGGTGTGATTCTGCAATGGCATGGAGTGTATCACAGCCCACAGCAGCATGGTGTGATTCTGCAATATCTCAACGGAGCCCCGGCTTCAGTCCCAACCTTGCTCCTAGCTCTGAGACAGAGGCCAACCCTCATTCCTCCCTTCCTTGATTCCTTCTCTGTCATGGTTGAGTTCAGGTCTGGTACTTAACTTGGCAATCAGTTAATTCCTAAAAGCTACAAAATCTGCGCTAAACACAAAGCCAAAGTCAGATCTCTCTGAGACCTACGGGTGTGGGTAGGATTACCTCGCATCAATCATTGAAGCGAGATCTTGGGCTTCCATCCTCTGGAAGACATGTGGGAGCTGCACCAGCACGTGACTGATGGAGCCTGTCTTTGGGACATTCCTCACGGCCACCTGCCAGGAGGCAAGAAATTTAAGCAGGGATCCTTTGCTGATCACATGCCATCAACTCTGCCACTTTATGACCCAACAGGACACAGGACTCACTTGGCCTTGGGCATTGACACAGTGCTTGCTGAACACAGAGTTGATCTGGGCGTCCTGCAGGGCACCAAAGAGCAGGGTCTGGCGGTAGTACTTGGACCAATTATTGAGGCTCCACATTCGTACTCGAGAGAAGTCCACCCCATGTGAGTCCAAAGGCAGCAGGTTCATGTGGTTCATCAAATGCTTGGAGGAGCACAACACCATGTGAGCTGGGCACCCATGAGATTTATAACCAACCCATCAACTCCTTAACCCCACAGAGTCTGTATTACCATTTCCTAGTGACAGCAAAACAGTAAGGCTCGGGTGGCAACCCGAACAAGGTCAGCTAAACACGCTAGAACAGGCACCAGCCACCAGAGCACTCCTTTAAAGGGGATTTTTAGAACGAGGCATGGTGGGGACCAGAAGTCAGGAGGAGCCGAGGCCAGCATGGCTACAGTGAGTTTGGCATCAGCTTAGGCTGCAGAGTGAGACCGTCTCAAAAGAACGACTGAAGGGACCAGGAGGGCTGATAGGGTGAGCACGACAAGGTACAACACACATGATGAAAGGCTCACATGAAAACAATCGATAATAAAACAGGAAGTGTAAAGAAAACAAGACTCAAACAGAAAGGAATTATGGAATGCAGACTGGCCACTCTTGGGGCTGCTGCCCCAGACTTGAACAGAAACAGAAGCCACAGTGGAAGCAGAACCTCTGTCCTTCCACGACTGGCTCAAAACACCAGTGACAGGGACGGCTTAGTGACACACTCTTGCTGACCATGCTCAAGACCCTGTGTTCAATTCCCAGCATGGCAAACAACAGAAACTAAACCAAAACCCTAGCGGCCCAGAGCCATGGCATTTGCTCTCCCTCAAATTAGAGAATATGGTGGCTATCAGCAGGCCTTTCTGCATAAGCTCAACCTGGCCTGGAATGTTGCAGTCCAGTCTGGCCATGCACTGTAATCCTCCTGCTTCAGCTTCTCAAGGGCCAGGCTTACAGGTGTGAACTACAACCCTGGCTTCTCTGTCCCTTTCAGCTGCATGTAACACACTGCAGGACACACTCCAAGGGTCATGAGCTCTATGAGTTTATTTTTCACAGCTATCAACTGCCTTTGATGTACCCCAAACTTCCCATAAGACTCTAAGTGCTTAAGTGGAAGCTGAGATGAGTGGTCATCTGCCTTACAGACATCACAACTGCGTGATAAGAACAGTTCCATGGAGGTCTTTTCACCCAAGAACCAAGAGCACTCCATTGTGTGGAGGAGAGAAACTAGAACATAAAGACTTCCAGTAAGCAAAGCCCATGTAAGACATGCTGGTCAGGGCTGAGGTGAGGTGTGGCTCCGCAGGAAAGAGCACTTGTCATTCTTCCAGAGGACGCATGTTTGATTCCTACAACCCATATCGGGCAGCTCACACCGCCTATAACTCCATTTCCAGGGGATCAGATGCCTTGGCACCCACATACATGTGGCATACAAACAAGCCAAAAAAAAAAAACTAATAAGAACTACTAGCTGGGTGTGGATGCACTGTCTTTAATCCCAGCCAAGGCAGGCAGGAAGACAAGTTAAAGAACAGCCTTTACTACCCAGCAAGCCTTTGCCCACTCCACAAAAGAAACTTTATGCCATATTTTTCTATCTTGACTGAGAACTGTATGAGGGCTTGCATGATAAATGAGTTCTTGGTGAGGATTTCCTTTCCCTTTCTCCCTTCCCCCTTTCTTTTCCTTTTTCCTTTCCCCCTTCCTCCCCTATCCCCTCCCTCCCTCCTTCCTAGAAAGAGACCTTTTAAAGGGAAATCCTTTTGGGGGGAAATCTGAAAACACTGACAGGAATTTCCCCCTCTCTGGACAGTTCAATAATTGACTACCCTATTGGTATAAAAACAACAAAACAATTTCACAAGCTGGAAGACGTAGAGTAACTTCCTACTTCCAAATAGAAGGGTTACAGCCCCTTTGAGACACAGCTGGATTAGACACATGCCACAAACAGCTGTTTTCGACTAAAACCATCCAACAGGTACTGAGCAAGCGTCCTGTCCTTCGAGGGGGGAAAACTGGTCATTACCAAGACATGTTCCCAGTTCTGCATCAGGTAAATGTCAGCCTGGTCGATGATGAGAAGCTCAACAGAAGACAGAAAGTCAAAATCTCTCTTCTTTTCTCCTTCTCCACCAATAATGGTTCTCAAGCCCAGCGGGGAGGCGATAAGGATGTCGGAGGAGTAAAAGGGGGCGTAGAGACGAATGCTCCTCTGAAGTATTGCCACTCCTGAAAAACACCTATGCCAGCTGTAGTGCTTGTCACCCTGTGCTGTTTCCTAGGCTGGGCTTCCTTCAAAGTACAAACTTAATTCCTAATCACATCAATAAATGCAGCAGACACTCAGTAAATGTCTGTGCATGAGGCCCAATGTCACAAACAACTTATAGTTCTTGTCCCAAGAACTTATAAAGATAAACAGAGCTGAGTAAGACAAGTACAGACATGAAAGCTAGAGGATGTCAAAGGTTGGGTAGGCACTATACAGACACACAGGATGGAGCTCCAGTCTTTCCTCAGCCTCCTCTGGGGAACCCCACCCAATGTCTGTGATTCCCCACTCTCTGAGAAGTCTGAGAGTGCCTAATATGTATGAGCTGCAGTCAAACCATGTCTACAGTAATGCACAAGGCCTTTCTACACGGTCTTCAAGTCTCCACCCACCAACCAAGGCAAGAATACTGTCCCTAGTAAGCAGAAGATCTCAAGAGCACCCAGCTCTGCTAGAAGACTGAATCAGGGACCCCTCCAACGTCCCCAAGGACCTCCATCTTACAGGGGGCATTACCAATCCTGAAGTGGTCATCAATGTTGCCCACAAACACAGCTTCATAATCCTCGGGCCTCTTCAGGTTGGGTGGTCTCTCCTCAGGATCAGAGCCATACTCCCCCTGAAACCTCTTTTTGTTGCTTACAATGATTTTCTTCTTGCTGTCCCCCTCTAGGAGGCTGATGAAGAGCTGGACCACCCGAAGGGCAGCTTCCCGGAAAGGCACCACTATAAGCACCTGGGGGTAGGGGAGTGGAAAACGGCAAGTCAGAGGTGAGTATCTGCGCAAAAGGCCTAGTTCAGTACCAGGAGCTAAGTGTCCCCTGTAGCCACATAAACACATCCTATGAACTTTAGTTCCATGGCTCAATGGGAGACATTTCTCAAGCAAAACTGGAAATAGCTCTCAGTATAAGACAATGCCTGCAACAGCAGCAGAAACTCAAGGACAGAAATACAAGGGACTTTGAGGACAAAATAAAACCACCTCAAACAAACATACAACGTTGTGGTTTGAATACAAATGGCTCCACTAGGCTCATGTCAGTTGGCGGGACTGTTGGGAAGGGTTGGGAGGTGTGGTCTTGTTGGAGCTATGTCACTGAAGACAGGCTTTGGCTTTAAAAGACTCCTGCCATTCTATGTGAGCCTCTCCCGGGCTCTTACTTGGGGATCAAGACATGCGCTATCAGTTGTTCCTCCTGCCATAGTTGGTTCACCCTCAAAGATTCTACCCCTCTGAAACAGTAAATCCAATTAAATGATTCCTGTTATATGTTGCCATAGTCATGGTGTTTTGTTACACCAATAGAAAAGTAACTGAGAGACTGTAAGGGGAAAAATAAAGGATGAACACACTATTATTTTTCTAGTATATTCTCTAGAACAGTTTTTGAAACCATTGATGACACACTTCTGAGTTGCAAAAACTGAACTCAATTTTCTAAGCCTCTTAAAAATGCTTAAAGATGGTGCCCGGGAGATGAGTCAGTGGTTGGACACTTGCTGCTCTTCCAAGGACCACATTTTGATTCCCAGCAATCGCATGTTGACTCACAACCATCTAACTCCAGTTCTGGGGGATTTGGCGCCATCTTCAGACTTCCACAGGCACTAGGCATGCATGTGGTGCACACATTTATGCTGGCAGAATACTCACATACATAAAATTAAATAAATCTAAAAATAGATACATAAAGTTTCTGCTGAGTGAAAATCAGAAGATGCTTAGCAAAGAGCTAATTTCTAATTACCTGCCTTTCTTGTTCATGTAAAAAACTCAAGGGTGTGACTCTACTCAAACCAGGAGCTTCCAATTGTTAGTTAGGGCAATCTGCCCAATTCTCATACAGTGCACAACAGAGACAGGCAGCCTCCATGTCATGTCCATGCATCTGAGGCAGCCTCCTAGAAATGTAACCAGCTTGCCAAAGCAGTAAGTAATTTGCCCCATATGCCAGCCCAAGATTTCAGAGGCCAGATTACTGTCCTGTTGGTGACATTAAGTAAGTATCCACACTGTTTCCCCAGCTGTCAAACAAGGAGCCAGACTAAAAGAACTTAAGAGCCACATCAGCATTTACTCCCTTGAATCCTGTTGAGCTCAATGAGCATCTGAAAGCATGAGTTTCTTCGAGGAGACAAGGGAGCAAACAAGAGAACAAGGCCTGGTTCCTCTCACACATCACGAAAGATGCAGACATAAGTAAATCCATTTCCTTCCCAAAAAGAGCCTCAAACGGGTGGACAGAAATGAATCTATTTCCTTTCCCATTAGAACCTCAAACGTGCCAGAGGTCAGGTTTGAGAGCACAAGTATACAAAGTCATTCCTTTAAGCATTAGGAACTTCACAGCAGAAATGCGGATCTGTGGCTCGAAGGTTTCTGTGTATGTGGCTTGGTGGAGAGCCTGATTCTAGTCCATCTCTGCTAACAGTTCCCCCATTCTCTTCAGCAGGGTCTTCTGTGAATCCAGGTCTGCCCATGGCTGTCACATACAGGGACTAGATAAAACACTAAGGCACCCAGGAGCCAAAAGTCACTAGGAAGAGACCACCCACAACAAGGTGCTTATGTGTGTTATGGGTTCATCGCTGAGAGCATCTGAAGCCCCTTCACTGTCCTGTACTGCCTGGCTCACTCAAGTGCTCATGTGAGGATTCTCTAACCAGTCAGCTGTCCACATGCTCAAGACTCAGCAGCAGTACCTCACAGCCATCTTGAGGACAAAGCTCTCAGCGGCATCACTCACCTTAGGCCTGGTTAGCCCTTGATCCCTGAAGTCATCATCCTCACCCACTCCAAGTTTCTGGCTCCGGCGCCTACTGTTATTAGCCAGCACTTGGGCATTCGCTTTGAGGACATGGTTTATGGCATGCAGGCAGTACACATGGCGGATCTCTTCTCCATTCTTCAGGGCAGTCCTCTCTGGGTAGAACAGGTCCCGGTAAGAATTCATAATTAAGAACAGCTCTTTCTGGAGTGGGGTAAAGGGGCTATTTGATTTTTGAGGACCAGATAGGAATTGGCTATTGGTCTTTTTCCAGGTAGATTCTAGAGGCTTCTGAAGATGAAGTGAGTTTATGTCAATATCCTTTGGAGGTTTAAATGTTTCCATCTTCTGGAACTTTGATGAAAAGACAAGCTGTCCCAGGACAGGCCACTAGGAGCAGACAGATCAAGAGTTAGGTTAGGCATGAGTAACAACCCCTGATACTCACACAGTACTTGATGATTCACAGATCATCCCGTCCGCTCCCCACTTAGCCCAGCTGGGTAGGTGACACACACACACACACACACACACACACACACACACACACACACACACACACACCAACGTAGGGAATGCTGAGCCTCACAGAAGCAAGATGGTCCAGACAACAGTGACACAAAAGGAGTGCAGCTTGGAGCCTGACTTCATACCTTTGCTCTGCCTCTACTGTTTCCCTTACTATACTGAGGATCACGTCTGCAAAGAATCAAAATTCCTTGGCAATGTGCTATGTGTCACAAGGTGTGACACTACAGGCTCTGCCTTGTCTCAGAACTGATTTATCCCTCCCTCCCTCCCTCCCTCCCTCCCTTAATCTCCACTGCTTCCTTTTTCTCTTTTAGATATGCCTAGTAGAAAGTCAAGGGATGCTACTTTGTGAAGTACGTTTAGGAATTCTTCATGTAGAAAGATTGCTGATCTAAAATTAGAGCAACTTCGGCAATGACTGATATGAGCCATAGGCAGCGGAGCAGCATGGGTGCCGGTGACTCTCCAAGGAGCTGTGCTGCATGAAGCAGCTGATCACAAAGTCCCACCCTGGGTGACGCCAGTCACTCAACAGTGAACCACAAGCTCCCAGAGACAGAGAGGAGCTCAGGGGGTTAAGGGATCAGGAGTGAGGAACGTGAAATCAAATGGGCATGGTAAGAAGGAGTAACCGGTGTGGGGGCCCACACCTTTAATCCCAGTACTGTGGACGCAGAGGCAGAGGCAGAGGCAGAGAGACTCTGTGATCTGAGGCCAACCTGGTCTACATACCAAGTTCCAGGCCTGCCAGGCCTGCACAGTGAGACACAATTGATAAGACACACAGTGCCATAGTGTCCCACACCCTACTGAGCTAGTGGAAACGGGATCCTGCAGGAAGACAACACTGTACAGTGAACCCAAGGCCACGGATGCAAGGCCACCTTAGACAGAGGACTTAGCCTTGCATGCATGAGTTCCAAGCAGCAACAGATGGACCAATAGATGGTCCACTTTCCGGTTGTGATACTATACTGTACTCTGCTACCAGGGGCAAATAAAAGAAGAAGAAAAAAAAAGAAGAAAAAGAAAAGGTCAGTCTCTAGCTGACTTATTATACCTGTATATGTTACCTACAAAATCAAAAAAAGGGAGTCAACTAGACCATGTATGGTGTCATACCCATAACCCCAACACTTGGAAGGTAGAGGACAGATGACTGACACAAGCTCTATGTCTGACGAAACTCACAATGGATAATATATGCCAATAAACCAAAGAGCACAGGTTTTTTTTGGGTTTTCCTCCGTGCCTGGGAAACCAAACAGCACTTACTTCCAGCTGCTGGGTAGTTGGCGAGCTTGAAGCAGCAGCTTGAAGCTCCCTGTCTTTCAGTTCTCTGTTGACATGTTGTTGAAACGGATCTAATTCAGAACAGAGCAGTAAGAACAGGGAACAACGGCAGGGCTTTCTAGTCTCAAAGTGACAGACTCGTCTCTGTCACCTCTGAAAATGACATATTCATCTCTAGTCTCTGCTGAGACCGACACGCTGATCTTCCTGGTGTCAACTCATCCTTCCTGCCAACCCCACCCCTCTCCCAGCAATCAAGGCTTAGTAAAGAGTGCCTGGCAGGCTGGCCACACCATCCCAGCCCAGAGCCTCACCTAAAGTTCAGGCCTCGACCACTGCGCTTGAACATCTCTTCAGTGATTTCTGAACTACACAGCCCTAAGTTCTGCTTCTGAACCTTTCCCTTTGCACCAAAAGCCCTCTCACCTCTGTCACCTGTATACTATTCCTTCACAGAAAAGTGCCTCGTGGGGAGGGGTCTACTGCGCCAGGCACAGCACTGGCTCCAGGCAGAGATTAGGCTCCCACCCCCTGGACACTCACTCTTAACCCTTACCATGCCTCACCAATCCACACAGCCAGCACATGTTCCTGTCCATGTGGAACATGGCAAGATTCCTGAGGGCAGGCTATATGCCTTCTGTGCAGCACTGGAGGGCTGGGGCAAGATGAGCCACTCTCACCTTGGGATGCTCTTTGGGAAGAGCTGTTGGCTCCACTGTCCTCTTCCAGAAAATTGGTTTCCAGGCTGAACAGTAACTCGTGTTTTGCATCTGTGAACTCCTCTGGGGATTTCTGTGATGTATCAGGTGGTTCTTTCCCATCTTTGTCTTCAGGGCCATCAGCTAGGGATATATCTGAAATGTTGAAAATCATTTCATAAAATTGCCTGGGGTGTGGTAAAGCCTGGTTAACAGTGATTTTAAATCGGCCAGACCTACAGAGTGAAATCCTGTCTCAAAAATAAACAAACAATTTACTCATACTTAAATGTTGACAAAATCAAATTAAAACACTGATGCTCACTATGATTATTTATTTGTTTGTTTTTGTTTTTTCTGGGGCAGGGTTTCTCTGTGTAGCCCTGGATGTCCTAGAACTCACTTTGTAACCAGGCTGGTCTCTAAATCACAGAGTTCCACCTGCCTCAGACTCCTAAGTGCCAGAATTGAAAATAAAGGCTGCACCATCTCACCAGGCAGTATTTTTAAACAAAAATCAGATAATTCGACCTTTCAGAATTAAGCCTCACCACAGACCTGGGTGATGAAGTCAATCCTGTAACTAAGCTGGGCGTTGAGCCTGGGGGTGTGTTGAACGATACTTGGTGATTACTAGATTAAATTCATGCTCCCATTGGTGGACTTCCGTCAGGAAGCAAATGACTACTTTATGTTTTGAGACAGGATCTTCTGTAGCTTAGCCTTGTTGTTAGCCCACTACTAGCTCAGGATGGCCCTGAACTTCTGATCCTCCTGTCTCTATCTCGAGTGTTAGGAATACAGCCCTGTTCCATACTAGCCTAGCATATGGAGTACTGGAAACAGAAACCAACATGGCTGAATCTCACTTTGGAACCAAATGCTCTTATTCAGGCCACATAGCACAGGGCACTGTGTTCTGGCAAAGAGGATAGAGGCCAACCACAAAACACTCACGCTCCTGTGTCTCAGCTGTCTCTGCTGTTTTTTCTTCCCCGCTGCCATCTTCTTCATCATCTTCATCGTTCATTTCTTCATCACCTACAGCACTGTCATCATCCACCTCCTCATCCTCTTCCTCCTCTTCCTCTTCCTCTTCGGAAACATTCTTTAATGTAGCAAGCAGCCTGTGGTACCCTGAAATGTGCTCTTGTTCACTCTCAGATTCACTTTCAGAATGTGAAGTATCTGAACTTTCTGACTAAAGGAAAATGGGAATGTTTTAAAAACAAAATTATATTTTTTTTGTCACACTAAAAATATATAAAATGTGAGACATACATACTAATGGAATTTCTTTGGCCTTAAAGAAGAAAA
Source organism: Cricetiscus sungorus (assembly GCA_030556225.1). NCBI lineage: Eukaryota > Metazoa > Chordata > Mammalia > Rodentia > Cricetidae > Cricetiscus > Cricetiscus sungorus. Next base: position 1,998,149 of record JANBXA010000730.1, on the reverse strand, counting down.
TTATGTCACATGCAAGAAAATGGATAGAATGGGAACACTTAAGTAAAAAATAATAAGAGTCTAAAGGCAAATATTTAAAGAACTTAGAAGTCATGAAATTAAAAAAAGAAAAGTATTTGGGAAGAGAAAAGGGACAAGCAGAGGTAGAAGGCCGAGGGCAATGAATGTGTGGTGTGAATATGATTAAATAATTATGCCTGGAAATGTCCTAATGAAGTCCACTACTTTGTATAATGAATATATACTAATTAAAAAGGAAACACAAAACCCAATAAGCTTTCCTGAAAATATTAAATCTCTTTAAACAAGCCCAGCATGAAATTCACATAGAATAGTTGACCAAGAGCCTGTCCATTTTAACTGCACATGGGATGAAAACTGACTTCACACAGAATTCTAGGTTATGGGCTTTAACTTGCATCTCAGAAGTTACGATTCATGTTTCAAGGTACAAGAGGAAAATTGCAAATGAGTGCCTGCCGTTGTCTTAGTCTGCTGGCCTGGCCCCTACTCTACTTTACACTGTGTAAATAATTTCTTGGTGAATGCACCGTGAACACACCAAAAAACCAGCACTCTGATGAACCTTTTCAACAGAGGTTCATATCAGTGTCAGGGGGTAGTCTCCAACTCTGGCTTCTATCGTCACGTGGCAATTTTTACAGCGACTTATCTCCATCGCTTAAAACTAATTAAGTAACATTTCTAAAATCACAGCTTATATCCCAATCAGAAAAGCACATACATGTACCCAAGCTTTACTTTTACACACATCTTAAAAGGTAACAACCCAATTCCAACCACTATAAAGAAGAAGGAGAAGAAAAAAAAAAAAAGCATTACCAACTGACAAATCTGTGGCTTTGCCTCCTTTTTGGAAACCCTAAAAAGGAACGGATAATGCCAAACTTTAGCTGCTGACCTGTTAACGATCATAAAAAGCCTAATGGATTCTGCTTTAAGTGGAAAGGGCAGAACACACGATAATAAGCAGTCACTGTAAAAATAGTCTTCATGCACTAGAACAGAGATGACAAGTGAGTTCAACGTCATCACGTGACCTAAAGCAGCTCAGAAACCGGCTTTCAAAGCACACACTGGGGTTCATCCCTCTTCGTGGCCCTGGCTGGGCTGAGCTCCCCTGCCTCAGCCCCCGCGTGCCGAGACAACACCACGGATGTCCCTGCAGGTGTACCTGCAAGGCTCTGCTCCTTAGCGGGGTGCCCGGCTCTCACCGTCCCGCGCTCCCTCCCGGAACCGGCTCTCACCGTCCCTCGCTCACGCGTCCACCCGGAACCGGCTCGCACGGACCCCGCGTCCACCCCGGAACCGGCTCTCACCGTCCCTCGCTCACGCGTCCACCCCGGAACCGGCTCGCACGGACCCCGCGTCCACCCCGGAACCGGCTCTCACCGTCCCTCGCTCACGCGTCCACCCCGGAACCGGCTCTCACCGTCCCTCGCTCACGCGTCCACCCCGGAACCGGCTCGCACGGACCCCGCGTCCACCCCGGAACCGGCTCTCACCGTCCCGCGCTCCCTCCCGGAACCGGCTCTCACCGTCCCGCGCTCACCACCCCTCCCCCGGAACCGGCTCGCAGGGACCCCGCGTCCACCCCGGAACCGGCTCGCACCGACCTCGCGCCCTCCCCCCGGAACCGGCTCGCACCGACCCCGCGCCCCGACCTGTCATAGAAGGGATGCTCCTCGCCGAAGTCGCGGAGGTGCTTCTTCTGCTTCTTGGTCATTGTGCTGAGCAGCTGACTCCGGCCGCGGCTCCGGCGTTTGCCCATAGCGGCGGTAACGTCAAGCTCGACACAGCAAAACACCGGCTCTCCCACCGCGCAGCTGTCGCACGTGGGCGCACCGGCTTTACGGCGGAGGCGGGTGCCGTAAAGCGCAGCTGCTTTACGTCCTGCGAGTACGACGGACGTCACTCCCTGCGGGTCTTGATGCTGCCCCCTGCCGGAAGCTCCTGCAGCGCATGGGAGTGCCTGCGCATGCTTGCTCGGAGCACCAGCACCTAGGGCTTCGGATAGGCGTGGCGTAGCTTGCTTTGTGGTTATCTTTCACCTTGATTTGTTTTGTTTTTATTTTGGCGGGGCGAGGTTGGTGGCCTTCTCCCCCCAGGAGCTAAGAACTAAACCCAGAACCTCGCGCTGGTTTTCAAGCACTCTAACAAGGGGCTTTGCTTCGCGTTGGGATGCGCGAGTCACCCTGGGTGGATGTTTGCTCGCAGAAATGGTTGTGTTACGCAGAAAATGACGGGACATTTAAGGGTGCCTGCTCATCCCACTTTAACTGCACACTATCCGAACGGGTCTTGTAAGTCAATCTGATGAGGCGGATTGGAAACTGATGGTTAGTAAGAAAGGGGAGCCGGGCTGGGTGGTGGTAGTAGTGCACCCCTGTGATCCCAGAGGCAGGTGGCCTCTGAGTTCAAGGCCAGACTGGTCTACTGAGCGAGTTCCAGGACAGCTAGGGCTATTCAGCATAGAAACTCTGCCTTAAAAAACATAAATAAATAAATAAATAAATAAATCTCTATTATACAATAGGCCCTTCGACCCACAGGTTCCCTTTTGGGAGTGTTGAGGAGAGCCTCTGCAAAAACATCTTTCCCGACATTCTTTCTTTAACAAAAGCAGAAACACATTAGATAAACTAGCATCTTGCATGCGTTATCACCAAAACAAGTCAAAGCATACTTTTAAAGTTAACGTGTTTTACTGTGAGTAATAACCTAACCGGGATAGGGGCTTAGCTTAATGGTAGGATGCTTAGCCAAGGTACTTCACAAATCCTGGGGTTTGATTCTCAACACTGAATAAAATAAAACAAAACAAACCCACACACCAAATAAACAAGCCAGGTATGGTGACTCATGCCTGTAATCTCAAGGAGGCTGAGGCAAGAGAATGGACAGTTAGAGACCTTTATTTAAAAAAAATAAAATTAGCCTGGCATGGTAGTACACACCTTTAATCCCAGCCTTTGGGAGTCAAAGGCTGCAGATCTCTGTGAATTTGAGGTCATCCAAAGTAAGACGTGTGTTTCAAAGATACACAGCAACAGGTGAAGCTGCTTGAGACCAAACAAGACACACTTTCCTTCAAGACCAACTGAAGTTCAATGAAAACAAAGAATGAAGATCAGCACTGACCCGAACTCAAGGTACAACCAGAGACACTGAAGCGTGTTTCGCGTTTCTGTGGAAGAGCAGACAGGCTTTACTCAGCTCCATCTCCATTCTAGGGTCACCCGTGATGGAGGGGTGGGGGGGTTGTAAAAGCCATGCAAACAGAAGGGTGGTGGCCAGCAGCTGGCCTGGCCAAGTGACCCATTAATAGACATCTGTCTTCTGCCTAGTTGAGAGATAAAAGGTATAGTCACTTAGATAAATGAAAGGCTGCTTTCAAAGTGTCCTCACAGGTTTTATGGCTCTGGTCACTGTGTAACCTGGCTCTATCCAATAAAGAATCATTGCTTTTTTTCCCCACTGCATTCCAGGTGCCCCAACCCCACCCTGTCCCTAGACATGCACTTTCTTGTCCTTCTGGGTATCTCAGATCAGAAGCTGGAAGCTCCAGCACTTGAGGTGACTCTCGCTCTTACCTGGTTTCCAGCATACAAGTTTAGACTGTTCCCAGGTTTTGGCAAAAATTCACCCTATCTCCAGTGAAACAGTCTGAGCATCAGCTTGCTGAATGTTGAAAAGCAAGTCCCTTTCTCCCCCAAAATATTGATATTCACCTTCAACAAGGAGATACTATGTGAGTATAACTTGATAGCTAAGAGCTTAGTCTTTGTCTCTATGCTTCCTGTAGACGTTTCCTATTCATGCGTTTGCACACATGAGCACACACATGCAAGTACTTCCCTGGGAAGTGTTAACAAGTCAGACTTTTTTCCCTTCTTCCTGCTCTTAGAACTCATTTTCTCTCCCCTGGGGTATTCTTTTTATGTATTCAAAGCCATGCAGCCTTTTAGGAAATAATCTTCTATATTACTGTACAAAGAGAGGCTAATGGATTTATAAGATACTATTCCTGGGCTATTTGAAGTTTACATAAGACTCTAGGCTAACAATCGAGGTGTGGGAGAAGGGACAGAATATCCCTTAGAAGAGTATAAGGATATTTAGAAAGCTTTAGTAAATAAAAAAAAAAGAGAGGTTCCAGGGAAAACATCAAATATAATCAATACAAAACTTGACAAAAGGATGTAACAGACTTCACACGCCTGATGCTCAACCTCAGGAAGTATCCACTCAAGACTATCCCATCCCATATTTTGAAGCAAATTGTAGGAATATTTTAATCTGCAAATATTTATTATATTTATGTAAAACACAATATGGGTATTATTTTATCTAATAACAATTTTAAAATATGTCAGCCATCATACAGATTTCGAATTATCTTATAAATACCACATCATTTGTATTTCTATATTGTTGGTTTAAAGGATTCTGTAGTTCTCTGTATTGCTCAGGAGTGGGTGGTTGTATATGAAAACTTATCAGATTTGTATGACTTGGTATTTTGTTCCTATTATAAGGCAGACAACTGATTTCCTTTCTTTTTGTACTTTTACCAAACATGATACATAGTATCCAAATTCTTTGTGTGGGCCTGGCAAATATCTCAGTGGAGAAGGTGCTGAATGCCAAGCCAGATAATCTGGGTTTGATTCCAGGAGCCCACACTTTTAGTAAAAGGAGAGAAACAAAGTTGTCCTCTAACCTCCACATACAGTCTCATCCTGTCTTTCAAGAGTACTGACATAAATTATTCACATCAACTCACAAAATTATGAAGTAAGCTTAGTTACTCATTCAGAAAACTTAGTGAACTCTTTGCCTTGTGCCAGGTGCTATGCCAGCAGCTGAAGCAAAGATAAGATCCACACCAGCCTCCTCAGGGAATGCTCTGAGTTGTCTGTGTTCAGAGAAGCATGAAGACAGTCCAATTCTCTGTAATAAATGGGGATACTTAGAACCCTGACTGTCTACCCTGGCTAGAGTCTCTGCTCTCATGTTGAGCAGCTGTCGATCAAGGCATCCACTGAACTATCTGCAGAACATCAGAACATCCACTGACTATAAGCAAAGATCTGTGGGCTTTAGATGGGACCTTAAGGCTATATGTCACAGTGCTGCCATTGGACTTCACAGTACTCACTGGGCAGAGAGAAGGTCTAGTTGGCTTCAGAAAATGAGATTACGTTCTCTCTCTTTCTATTCCTAACAGGTAGCCAGAGACTGGGATATAATAACTTTTTATTTTCAGGCTTTTGAGACAGAGTTTTAGGTAGCCTATTTCATCCTTGAACTCAAAATACTCCAGCCTCAACCTCCTAAGTGCTGGAATCACAGGCACAAAGAGCCCTCCCCACAAGCTATAGTGACCCTTAAAAAAAAGGCAAAGCCAAACAAAAAACATGACCTTAAATAAGTGTTCCTCCTGGGCATTGACTTACGAGTAGATATTGACTACAAATGACAATATTTGTCTATTTGCATCCATTAAAGGGTTGCAGTAGATAGCTTTGCGTGGTCCCCTCTACTGGAGGGCTGTGCAACTGCACTCTGCTTCCCATATTTTCTGGTGACTGCTCACAAGTACACATAGAGCAAGGTTATTTATTTATCAAACAGGAGGAGGTTACTATATTGCAGTCACAACATCAGTCATCAAGGGTTTGAAAGGCTCAAACTTCAGACTTTTCCTTTGAAAAGCTCAAGCCATGGAACACAAAGCCATTCACTAATAATTATATTGTTGTAGGCTGAAAAATGCACCAAGGGTTACAGGAACCCACAGGATAAAGTTATTCAAGCCATAATGCAAAGAATGGAGAAGTTCTTGCATAAGGAGGGGGCAGCAAAGTGGATGCAGGAAGTGAGGGTTCCAGTGTAGATGTGTGAGAAAGAATGCACAGGCAGAGGGACTGTGATAGGCAAAGGTGCCCAGGTATGTTTGGAAACTGCAAGTGTTCTGTAGATTTCTGGGGACGGAAGTGGAGTTATCAGAGAGTCAGGCAGGTGAGGACCCCCTGCATGGAAGGCCTAGATGCCTTGCTGAGGAATTTAGTTTTGGTGCCATAGACGACAAGAAACTCTTAAAGGATTTCACCCAAAAGACTTATGCGATAAGATCTGGACTTCAGAGAAATCACAGTGATGTCTGTTATGTGTGACAAGGCTATTACATCTTCCCTGCTGATGCTTTTCTGAGTGTCACGATTTGAGACTGTTGTGAACTATTTATCATTAAATGATGAGCATGTATGTCCATGTCAATGCTGCCTAGGTTGATCACTGTGTGGGTATAGTTACACATGATGCCATGCAGGGGTGCAGGAGTGTCTGAGGGTCTTGCTCTGAGCATGGGCTCAGAAAACCTGCATCAGGATGCCCAGGAGACTCCAATTAAACCTGCAGGTGTAAAGGTCCTGGAAGAGGTCAGATACATGTGCATGGTGGGACCCTAAGGAGAGATGCAGGAAGACAGAAAGCCATGCATATCTGGGAGTGACAATCAAGCAAAGGTGGCTGCCTCGGCTTGACTGTGGTTTGTCCTCTTCAAAACATGTGTTTAAATTTGATTTCCAGTGTAAAGGTGTGGGTCTTATGAGAACTCTGTCCTCAATAGTGGGATTAATCCTGTTCTCAGGAAACTGGGTTAGTGCTCCAGGGAGTGAATGAGTTCTTGAGGGACCGGATCAGTTACCATGGAAGCACAGTTACTACAAAGAGTGGCTGTCTCTTGAGCATCACTATGCTCTTGCCAGGTGCCAGCACCATGCTCCTGGATTTCCAACTTCTAGAAAGAACTATGTGTTAAACAATCTTCCTTTTTATGTTTGTTTGTTTTGCTTTGCTTTTTCGGCAACAGAAAATGAACCTAGCAAGGGTTCAAAAGAAAAACAATCACTTGCTGAAATGCAGAAAACAGAGACCTGGAGCTCTGAGAACAGAGGCCTCAGAGATCAGAGACCCAGGACCCTCCAGGCAGGAATAAGAGGCTCAGCAGAGGAGGGAGAGCTAGCCAGAGAGGGCAAGATGAGAAAGATGACACTCTGCCACACTTGTTGACGGGTTCCTCTCGGAAAATAGGCCTGTAATGGGGATGGGATGGAGGGCATTGGACTGGAGTATTTCTGGCACAAATCCCATCTGATTCTCAATGCTAAATAACTTTCACACTCCGCATTTGCCATTGGACTCAGTATAGGACCTGGAAGTTATTTGTTGACTGAGTGATTATTGATTTTTTAAAATATATTTTTAGTTTGTGTTTGAGTATTTTGCCTGCAAGCATGTAAGTGCACCACATGCAGGCCTGGCACCCTCGGAGTTCACAAAAGAGTGTCTGATTCCCTTCAGCTGGATGCTTGCTGCCATGTGGGTGGTGGAAACCAAATCCAGGTCCTTTGTAAGAGCATCAAGTGCTCTCAACCAGTCACTTCTCTAACCCCAGTAATTACTGAATTTTACACCACTGTGACTATCAGAGTATTTGTTAGTCAGAGATCTGAGAAGGTTCAGTGGGTGTAAGCACTTTGCCCTGCAACATGAGGACCTGAGTTTGAAGCCCCAACATCTACATAAAAAATAGGCATGGACAGAGACAGATGGCCGTCCAGTCAGATGAAATGGTAATGTGAGAGACCTTGCCTCAAAGGAATAAGGCAAAGAGTGATAGAAGGGGCTGCAGAGACAGTTCAGCTGTTAAGAACACTCACTGTTCTTCCAGAGGACCAAGATTCAGTTCCCTAGCAACCACATGGTGGCTCATAACCTTCTATAGTAGGAGCTGAAGCCCTCTTCTGGCATAAAGGTGTACATGCTGAAGGAGCACTCATATACAGAAAATAAACAAATCTTAAAAAAAAAAAAAGAGCGATAGGAGCTAGTTCCAAAACAATACAGAGAAGCCCTGAAAAGCCAAAAAAAAAAAAAAAAAAAAAAAAAAGAAAAAAAGATAGTTAATATCTTCCTCTGGCCTCCACATAAATGCACATGGCCCCTGTGCACACATGTTCATGGGTACACATATGATGAGTTGACCAGTTTTTAGTCATTTTAATGTATCAACTTTAAAAGAATGTATCTTTAATGTATCAATTTTAAAGGAATACGTAAGTCATAGGTACTGGATAGACAGTTCAGCACTTTCAGCACTTGCTTCTCTTCCAGAAGACCCAAGTTCAATTTCAAGCACCTATGTTGGGAAGCTCACAATCTCATGTAACTCAAGCTCCATGGAATTGGAGGCCTTTTCTGGCCTCCACAGGCAACCTCTACACACTTGGCATGCTCATGCTCACACACACACACACACACACACACACACACACACACACACACACAAACACACACAGATTTCAAAATAAAAATCTTAGGAAAAATAAACAATTTATAAAGAGTAAAGGCATTGCCACCTTGGAGACCGGGTGGAAAGACACACTGATTGCATGGGCTGGGGGCCTGGACTAAACAAAAAGGAGAAAGGGAGCTGAACACCAGTATTTGTCTCCCTCTGCCAGGGCAATGTGACCAGTTCACACTCCCGCGACCATGCTTTCTCCAGCATGGTGGACTGTGTCCCCTAAAACTGTGAGCCACAATTAATCCACCCTCCCTTCCTTCTTCCCTCCCTCCCGCCCTCCCTCCTTTCATTGCTTCTGTCAGATATTTTGTAACAGCAACAATAGAGTTAGCTCAGCTCACAGTTGGGGATGTCTGTGGCCCTTTGGGCCTTTTCCTCCTGGGCCTGTGCAAAGGCTACACACTATAGTGGAGCATGTGGTATATCAGAACCTTTTACCTCAGCGTCAGGCTAGAAGGGAGCAAGACAGACACCAGAGTTCTGTCCCCTTTCATTTGAAGGCATCTTATTCATCCTCAACTTCCAAGGCTTCTACCATTGTCTGATAGTATCACAAGCATGTGGGCCCTTGGCTTACATTTAAGACTCGTAGAACAGAAGCCAAGTCTCCAAAATATCACCACACACACACACACACACACACACACACACACACACACACACACACACACGCACACATTTGAGAACTTCATACATGCAGATATAATAGTCACTCTTCATTTCTCCCTCAGTTACTCTCAGATCTACCACTCCCATCCTACCTCCTCTAAAACCCATGTCTTTGTTTCTCTCTAGTTCCATGATTTCAATGTATACTGCCCCTGTACTGATGGGCATGAAGCCACACACGTAAAGAAAACTCACTCTCCTACCAACTGCCAATAGTTCCTGAACTAGGGGTTGGGGCTTATGAGCCCCTCCCCCTCCACGCTGGAATATTGACTGATTTGATCTGGTTTGGGTCTTTTGAAGGCAGCCAAAGCTTCTGTGAATTCATATTCTCAGAGGGCCTGTCGTGTCACTCCTGAATCTTAAAGTTTTTCTGGGCCCTCTTCTGCCATGATTCCTATACTAGCTAGATTTATGTCAACTTGACACAAACTAGAGCCATCAGAGAGGAGGAGCCTTGAGAAAATGCCTCCATAAGATCTGGCTGTAAGGTATTTTTTAAATTAGTGATTTATGGTGGAGGGTCCAGCACACAGTAGGTGATAATCATCCCTGGGCTGGTGGTCCTGGTTTCTATAAGAAAGCAGGCTGAATGGACCAGAGAAAGCAAGCCAGTAAGCAGCAATGGTCTCTACCCTGCACGAATTCCTGCCCTTACTGCTTTCTATGATGGACTGGTATATGGAACTGTGGGTGAAATAAACCCTTTCCTCCCCAGGTTGCTTGTGGTCATGGTGATTTATCTCAGCAACAATAACCCTAAGATAATTCCTGAGCTGTGTGTGTGTGTGTGTGTGTGTGTGAGAGAGAGAGAGAGAGAGAGAGAGAGAGAGAGAGAGAGAGAGAGAGAGAGAGAGAGAGAGAGAGAGATTCTTTAATGAGAGTGTAAGCTATGCACCAAGAGCAAAGAGGAGGGAGTGACTAATACAACCTGGGATGTCCTGACCTGGATACAGTGCAGGGTGCAGGTTTTCCGAATTCATCCATCATATGCTGTCTTGTTTATAGAAACCATGACTCCTCGTAGCACAGTCAGCCGATGTGATGACTTACAGGAAAAGAAAGGGGGTGGGGGAATCCCGAGGCAGACACTGTGGTCCCACTTTGCTTGCTGTTAGGTGCTTGGGATGGAGTCCAGAGCTTTGTACCTGCCAGGCCAGTGCTCCGCCACTGAGCCAAGTCCCCCCCCCAAAAAAAAACCTAGGTAGCAGCTGATAAATGTTAACAAGTTCTGCAGTCATAGACATTAAAAGGTGGAGGCAAAAGGATTATGAGTGCAAGGTCATCCTCTACAACTGTTCACTTTTCTGTTGCTGTGACCAAACACTGACAAAAAGCAACTTGGGGGGGAAAAGGTTTAGATTGCCACACCACAGTCCATCACTGAGGGAAGTCAGGACAGGAGTTCAAGGAGAGAATCTGGAGGCAGGAACTGAAGAGAAGACCATGGGGTGGGGTGTGAGGGGAGTTGCTGCTTACTGGCTTGCTTCCCATGGTGCTTACTCAGCCTACCTCTTACACAGCCCAGGACCACTTGCCAGGGATTGAAACAGCCCACAATGAACTGGGCTCTCCCATATCTGTCACTAATCAATAAAATGCACCTAGACATGCCCACAGGCCAACATGATGGAGGCAATTCCTCTGCTGAATTCCCTTCTTCCCAGGTGACTTCTCTTCTGTGTTAGGTTGACCCCCCCCCCAAAAAAAAAAAAAAACTAGCCAGCACAGTAACAAAGTAAGTGTGAGGTCAGCCTGGGCTACATGAGACCCCAGGTCTATAATTACTATTCGCTTTAATTATTGCTCCCTGAAACTAGGGTTGGCTCTTCAAAAAAGAAAACAAGCTTGGAAAGTTGTTGAAAGAAATATCCAGAGAACTGTGTACTGCTGATTACAAAAAGAAAACCCTAGCCTTTTGTCTTAAGAAGGGGCAGGTGAAGCTTCTGTGAGTAGTCCCTGAGTTTGGCCTCCTGTTAAAAGGACTGGGTTGGTTTGAAGTCAACAGTTCCAGTGATGAGCTTCTATAGGAAGTCATTTCCTAACCCCCCCCACACACACACCCAAGGCTGAAAAAAACTGTCACCAGGATGTCTGTGGTGGCACAGGCTTGTAATTCAAGATCTCAGGAGGCTGGGGTAGAAGGATCTTGAGTTCAAGGCCAGCCTGGGCAACATAGCAAGCTTCTGTTACAAAACAAAACAAAGCAAAAGAAAGAGATGCTAATTTCAATCCTGGAGCAACCTGGCTATGCTTAAGGACAACTAACCTTCTCTACCTGCCTCTCTACCAGCTTCCCCATCTCCTGATGCTTAGCCCGAGCTGCTAGACCAGAACCAACTCCTGATGCTGCTGCTGTCCTGGGCAGCATGTCCCAAGAGCATAGCCATGTTTCTTGACTCCACATGACATCAAGGAGAGGCTGGGTTGGAGAGAGGCTCAGCACCAGCCGCATGCTGTTTCCATGGTGTCCCCTTTCCTATGGTATGCTCATGAACCTGGTCAACCCTTCAGAGTCTGGCCTCTCCTGTGAGGAGTTCCTGTGTCACCAAGCCTCTGTCAGATACCCCTACTTTATTAGCTCATCTGATATGTTCTGGTGACTCTTGAATCTCAGAGTTTAGATCGGTAACACCCAGTGTAGGGTGTGCTTAGGCTGTTGAATAGCATTTGATGTCTAGGCAATATTACTGTTGAGTTAAATTGAATGAAACAGCAAGGGTGGGGAAGCAATGGCTATGGTACTCCTAGGGAAGTGAGTGTGTGTGTGTGTGTGAGTGTGTGTGTGAGTGTGTGTGTGAGTGTGTGTGAGAGTGTTGTGTGCATGTGTGTGTGAGTGTGTGTGAGTGTGTGTGAGTGTGTGAGAGTGTTGTGTGATGTGTTGTGCATGTGTGAGTGTGTGTGAGTGTGTGTGTGTGTGTTTGTGTGTGCATGCATGCACACACAGGAGAGTCTCTGGCTGAGGGTGTGTGAGTGTGTGCACACTCATTCTGTGAAGAGGAGGGGCTGTGCTCTTAGGTCCCACTGGTATACTCGTTTTTCAGGGTTCATTCTTGTGATTTTTCTGGCAGAATCTAGGGCAGAGCCAAAATAAAGGAATTAAAGATGGATTTTGGGTGGAGGGGGAATTTATCATCACTTGCTAATTTTTAAAAAAGGATTTATTTTGGTGTACATGTCTGTATTTGAGTGTGTGAATGTGCCATGTGTGTGCCCTTAGAGGCTAGAAGCAGGCATTGGATCTCCCCTGGAGCTGGAGTTAGTTAGTTTTGAGCCCGATGTACTGGGAACCAGATGCAGGCCCTTTGGAGGACCAGCAAGCAAGTAATCTTAACTGTCTCTAGCCCCTAATTTTCTAATTTGACATCATCAGCAATCCAAATTCTTGAGAACACAGGCAGAAATCTTGTTCTGCCAAGAGTGGCCACACAGAGATCTCTGTAGATTTTGACAACCACACAACAGGCCAGATACTCATCACACTCTAGGTGTTCCAGGAAGCCCTACAGCTGTGTGCCAGGGAATCCAGAGAAAGATGTTAACCCTGTTGTTATGGATAGATTAATTTGACACAGCTCAGAAACCCGGAGCCTCTCCCCTTGCTACAGAGTTACAGATTGAAATGTCCTGTAGATGCCTTGTCATCTTGTTGTGTAGAGGAAGCACAGCCTGGAAATAAGGTGAGGAGGATCCCATGCAGGGCCTCTCAGCACACCTTTGGGCTACCCTGTCATGGTGTGAGCAGCTCCTGGCAAAGTCTTCACTCCTGGGCACAGCCACTATACTGTAAGAGCCTGCCCTGCAGAAGCAAAGACACCTTTCTCTTAGCGTCAGGGCCCTTGGTCTGAGAGGTGACAGATGGCAGCTGCCACTGGGTCCAAAGACCAAGGCTGGAATCATAGGCAGCTCTAGGCTTTCCTATTTCTCAGGTGTTTCTGACCCAGCAGACAGATATCCACATGTCTCAGGAGACTGTGGGTACTGTGCCTTGGGTGGCGGGGCAGTGCTGGGTGCCTTTTCCTGGAACAGTCATTTGGAAAGGTAAAACATCAAGGTTAGGGCAGCATGGGTTAGGGGTGGGAAAAGCAGGGACTGGATGAGCTGGCCACCTCCTAGGAGAGTGAGGTAAGTGTTTCTTACGAGAAGTGAGGTTTCTTTGGGGCAATGAGAAAAATTGCTCTTAATGATGTTAATTACAACAGGGTACTGTTCCTCTCTGCAGAGCTTTTCATCTTCAAAGGGTGCCCAGGCTGCAGCAGGAATGCTTGACATGAAAGTGTCTAGACCTTAAGGACTGAAGTGGAGGGATTGTGACCACAGAGCTGGCCACACGCAGGCTGGCCTGGTGCATCCTGGGCCCTCCAAAGTGGCCTGCAGAACCCAAGGAATTTCTTGACACAAAGTGAGGAGCTGGGCAGGGGGAATATCTGTGTCCAGCAGCTGGCCAGTCTATCCTAGTGGGACCAGGGAGGATGTGGAACAAGTGACACTTCTAGCTCAGGACCCCAAAGCAATAAATGCCTGGGTAGGGGTGGCTATAAAATCAGAGGCATTCAGATAAATTTGAATTTCACACAAAAAATTTGTGGTGATATATTATTTATGATGTAATAAACTTCAAGCTGAAGATCAGAAAAGCAAAGCAGCTGGTCACTAGCTCTCACTCTACCTCCGAATGAAAGGCAATCCTGGCCCTACCAAAACCTCATACTGGACTGGATCAATCTTGTGTAGAACTGGGTGGCCTTGGACTCACAGAGATCCATCTACCTCTTAATCCTGAATCCCAGGATTAAAGGTGTGTACTGCCACCTCCTAGCTTCTGACTGCTGGGATTAAAGGTGTGTGTCTGGCTTTTATGGCTTGTGGCTGGCTGACTTTGCTTTCTGAATCCTCAGGTAAGCTTTAATAAATTATAATATATCACAACAAAAATAAAATAGTTTAGAGTGTTTGTTATTTGTTCAAAGTTCAAATTATACCTCATGTCCTGTGCTATGTGCTAAAACTGCAGCTTTGCATTTCCCTGGGTGATCTAACACACACACACACACACACACACACACACACACACACACACACACACACTCACACACACACACACACACACACACACACACACACACACACACACACACACACTCCCACCTGCCAACTCAGGCCTGAGAGGTCAGCAAGCCAGGTCTCATTCCAATAGGGCCCAGGAAACATGGTCTTTGCAGACCTGCCAAAGCCCAGCCTAACCCACCTTTGTCTGCCACTCCGGCCGGGGGGATAGTGGGACAGTCCAGTCTCCCCTAAGGCCTCTTTCTGTGTCTTTCAATTTCTAGAATGGAGTCTTGAAAGTGTATCTGCTGTACCCTCTGTCTTTTTTCTCTATGACCTGATCTCTTCCTTCCACTCTAGCTCAAGGAGAAGTCTGTGCCCACTGGTCCCCCCAACTTCTGGCATGGGAATTCCTCTGACCAAAAAAAAAAAAAAAAAAAAAAAACAAAACAAAACAAAAAAAAACAAAAAAAAACAAAAAAAAAAAAACCCCGAGGGAAATGGTCACTGGGCTGAGATCAGCTTCCTGCCCAGGCTGTGGAATCCAGCTGCCAGGCGGGTCTGGGCCTGAACTGGAGATGCCAACACTCTCCCAGTCGGGGCGGGAAGGGAGGGCAGGTTGCTACTTGTAAGTGGGAGGCTGCATGTCTGCTCTGGGCCAGAGCGAAACTCCCAGGGCTTCCAGACACTGAGTCTCACGGAGAGGTTCCCAGGCTCCTAAAGCTCCAGGTCCTGCCCCTGGGCTAAGTCAGGGTCAAAGGCAGAGCGGTGGCTGCGGTCTTCACACCCCCAGGAAAGACAGATGGTCATACATTCACATCCTGGGATGTGACTTAAGGCCTCTGGGCCAGATTAACATTCCAGCATGGAAGCCTTTAGTTTGCCTCATGACCTAAGAGAAAAGCCAGCAATGCAGCAGGCTGGGCAGCTTCCTACTCTATGTGAACCAGCCCGGGACCTGGGTGAAGTACTTTTTAAAATTAAAAAGTAACAACACCCATTTAGAGAAAATTGAAGGGGCCCAGAGGGGTTTGCCTGGGTGGCTGTTAAGGAATTTCTATAAAGAGGGACAGCTTTGCTTTTCCTCAAAGGGCAGAAATCAGGAAGAATACCCCCAAAGCTCATATCGGCAACTCTAGAGAATCATATTGGAGAGTCAAGTCCAGTGGTACAGGTCTGTAATCCCAGCTACTTTGGGGGCTGAGGCAAGCGGAACAAATGTTTAAGGCCTGCACACACTACAAACCAAGTTTAAAGGCAGCCGGCGGGGAAACCTGCTGTAACACAGTGAGATGCTGTCTCAAAATAAAAATAAAAAGAGGGGTGAGGATATAGCTCAATGAGAGAGAGCTTCAAGGCTCTGGGTTCAATCCTCAGTTGAAGGAGAGGGGGAGGAGAGGGAGATGGGGAGATGAAGAGCGGAACACTATAGCCACAGTTTTCTGTATGCATATATGAGAATGTCAAAAAACCAGGTATGTGGTGGCCCAGCACCCAGAAGCATCAGAAGTTCAAAGTCTTCCTTGGCTACATAGAAGTTCAAGGCCAGCCTGGATATGTGAGATCCTGTCCAAAATAATAATAGCAATAATATCACAAGAAACCCACCATCTTCTATAATTAATACATGTATTAATTAAACAAAAACATCAATAGAAAAATTGAAAGGAAAAAGAAAAACTATAACCAGCTGGGTAAAGACAAAACAGAAAAGAAAAAGAAAAACAGCACATTTTACAACAAAGTTTTTAACTTGAATTCCAAAAAAAGAAGTTACCCAAACTTTCTGAACAAGTTACACGGGTTGTCAGAACAAGCCATCGGGCTTTCCTTCTATTGTCTCATCTGCCTTGTTCAAACCATCTCACCTCTGCTTCATCTTTACCTGCCAATCACGGCGTGCGGAGCACAGACGAGAGGAAGGGAGGAAGGGAGCGTGGGAGTGTGGGAGGGAGGGAGAAAGCATGGGCCTTATTTCAACTAGACCTAAACAGAAATCTTGGCTCATCTTTGAAGCCTCCAGCGCTGGTTTGTGCTGCCCTAACACCTGTGCATTGGAACCCCTGTCCCCTACCCCCTCTACCGCTACACATGTGGCAGCCTTGCCCAGTCCTGCAAGGAATGTTTTGCAAGTAGTGAGCAGGCTGTATTTTGAAGCTTCCTCGCTACCCCAGGGGAGTTAGTTAGGCAGGCACTGGGCCAGCACAGGCCTGGTAGGCTCTTCTCTGCATTTGACAGGCCAGGAAGCCACTATTGTGGCTGGCAACTCAACAATATGCAGGTGTCTCTCTGCTGGGAGGGACAGGTGTGTTGGCAGCCTTGTGTCTGATTCCTTGGCTTGAACAAAATTAGAGAAAAAAAAATCAGTCCCAGACTTGGGATCTGAAGTTTCTCTATGGATTTAAAAGTAGATAGAACCATGTACAGGCCAGTGGTTACTGGAAAAGATACCCCAGGAAAGTAGAGACTAATGAAGAAATCTGCTCTGATTGGGTCTCCACTGCATGTCGGGTTTATTTATTTTAAAGTTCAGCGATTCAGACTACAAACTGGCCATGTGTACTTTTCAGAGAGTGACAGGAAAGCTTTTGCATGGGTGTTGCTGGAGGGTTTGAATTTAGGTCCTCGTGCTCGCAAAATAAGATCTCTTACTCACTGGGCCTTTTTCTCAAGTCCTGTGTGTATTTTATATGGCTCAAGTGGCTTAAAACTTGTGGCAAATGCATGCAAAATTCATAAATCTTGCAGAAAACCTTGATTTTCCAGGGCAACTGGGCCTGTAATTGGTAGGGTGATTACACCTCCTCAGAGGAAGGGAGCTTGCCAAGTGGCCAGGCCCTCACCGTTTCCAGATATACTCAACCTACAGAATGTTGCTGCATGCTGCTGATAGCTTTTACACAAGCCCTCACTGTAAATGGGAAAGTTCAGCTCCACAGGAGGACCCTTAGGCCCTCCTCGCCTACTTCCAGTCTACCTCACCCCTGTTGATGTTACACCTCTGCTGACTGCTGTGTCCTGACCTCTTACAGGACATCTCAGAGCCACGGCAACACTATTCATTTGGTGTGAAATGGGTTTTCCATCTAGTACTCCACCTAGAACACCAATGATGCTCTTCAAGCATTGTCTTAAACAAAACTGCTTCCTTTGTGAAGAATTTCTGGTGGGAAAGCCTAGGAGTCACGTGATCTGGAGATCCTCCAAGATGCAAATGGCTCAATTAAAATCTTATTTGGGGCTGGGAGCTTCCTAACTGGTGACAATTTGCCAAAAAGATTCAGTTTTCATAGCAAACAATAACACGTCATGAACATTAAATGAAGCGCTGTCTAAGTGACTTGGAGAGGGAATGGTGCTACCATGCTCAGTAGGTATTCCCTATCATCCCAGGTGCCATTGATATTCCCACTGGTAGGGACTCCAGCTAGGATCAGTAGGTGGGAAATGTATTCCAAACCTGTAATTCCCACAAGACTGATGCAGAAGAATGGGAGTTCAAGAGTACCCTAGCTGCAGAGTTAGTCCAAGGCAGTGTCTGGGCTATGTGAGACCCTGTCTCAAAATAATCTAAAATCAGAACAAGTGGAATAAGCAAGCAAAGCAAACCAAAGCGTATTAAGGAAGATAACTTTAAGATAGTTGCAGGGAAGAGGACTGAGCATGGAAAAGGTGGCTGCAGCCAGAAAGGGCTTTCCAGCTCCCCACCTGGACACAGTAGCTGACACAACCCTGCAGATAACTGCATGGGCTCATTCCTCTGCTCAGAGTCCTTCGTGGCTCCTGACACAGTGCAGGAGGTAGCCCTTGCTTCTCAACCTTCACATTCGACCACTCTCCCCCCACTCACTCCATCATCTACTCAACCTGCTTCAACCACATTGACCTCCTCATCCATCCTAAGTACTCAGGTACACTCCTGCCACAGGACCTGCCCGCCTCTCTTTCCCTGGGATGACCTTTCTGACATGGTTGGGGACAGAAAAGTTCTTTAATTGGTATGCTGCCCACCTGGTGCTTTTCTCTCCTGCAGTTTTCTTGCTGTCCTTAGTCAGGAGTTACTATTAGCTGACAGTTTTATCTTGTGTTCATTACCTGTCTTCTCTTCTAGACTATAAATGCTTCGAGAGTAGAAGCTGTCACCTGTCTGTCATGTTCACTGCTAACACTCCCAGCACCAACAAGAGAGCCTGGCACACCTTATGTATATGAATCATATTTATTGGCTGAGTGGATGTTTCTCGATTTGGGAAACATTGAGCAGAGGTAGAAAGCCCTTGAGCTAGAGAATGATGGGCCCAGAGCTCATGGTGGCTAGGGCGCAGACTGGAGTAGGTCTGGAAGGTGAGTGCGGTTAGCAGAAGATGAGGAAATGATTGCAGTAACAGAAGAACGCAGAAGTGGAAACAGAGACCTTCAGTGGGAACAGAAGGAGACCACGGGAGGGAGGAAGTTCTCAAGGGAGGGAATCCCCTGGTGTCCAGCCACTGCCCAGTGACTGTTTCCCAAATGGCGACTTGAAGCACTCTGGACAAGTACTCTGCCTACCAAGCCACAGCTACAGCCATCCACTCTAAGCTTCTTTCTTGTGCTTGATGCTCTGACCTCACCCTGTGGGTTAATACATATGTGTCTTTAGTCCTCGTTGTTATTATACTGGGGAGGTCCAGGGAGTGAGAAGAAATAAATATGTCTGGCTACTCAGCTGAACAGAAGTCCAGCTTCTTGTTCCAGTGTCCCACCAGAAAAGTGTGTGTCCACACACACCTCATTTTTCTATAGTCAGTAAATGGTCGTGAGTTACTCAGCTCACACTAAATCCAGTCCTGTGCCAGGAAGACAGGCAGGAGTCCCTATCTGGTTGTCTTTGGAAAAGTCCTGGTGAGCATGGCTGTGTAACAAATGGCTCACACAGAAAAACAAAGAGCAGCAGGAGACAGTGAGGGTGGCTGTCATCTCACACCACTTGGCTGCTTTCTTGACCATCAGCATCTGGTGACAGAGTAGGTTGTTTGCTGTTGATCAGTCAGCATACGCCCTGCAGGAGCATAAGCCCTCACTCTCACGGTGTTTGTTTGGTGGCTTGATTCCTTCACTGTAGGTGGAAATCCCTCACATCATGGAGAGTGGAAAATGGAATCTCAGATTCCCCAAGTAGGGTGCTGGATGGATGGATGGATGGAGAGCCCTGGGTGCGCTGACTAACTTCGGAGGGACACACTTAGTCTTCATTTCCCTCTGCTATCCCAGCCAGCCCAGGAAGAAAGTTCCTTCTCTGACTGTAGTTGTCAGTGTTGTACTCGATTCAAGGATACAGACAGTTAGAAATGAGTAACTTGTCACCTTAGGAGGAAGTTCTCCTAGAGCCTGAGCAAAGTCTGTTCACGATCCAAGGTAGGAAGTCAGGTTTGTTTGGGCATTTCTTTTAGCTGCAGCTCCCTGCCATCTTGATAATTCTAGGATGCTGTGCACAGGGGTCAGAGGGCAGAGGGAGGGGCAATAAAAGCAATAAGTCGTGTGCATCACAATCAGATGCGCTTTGAGGTAAATATGTAGTCCCAAGACCTTGAAATACCTGCGTATAGGCAGAGGTGGCCATGGCCAAAACAGGATTTGGGCACAACCTCATGGGCTATGGAATGCCTTCTAGAAGACTCACTGGGGCCTGAGTTCGCAATAAGAGTGCAGAGTTGAATCTCTTAGTTAGGTGTCCTTCAGCAACCCACTACACTGAAGACAGCCTGAGAGAGCTGCTTTTATCGCTGAGTCCTGTAAGGCTCAGACCTCCCTTGCACAAGCTTCTGGCTGGGGTCCCAGTTTTACCTCACCCTTTGCTCTGCCAAGAAGAAAGGGAGGATTGAATCTCATTGCTTTATTGTCACATGCACAATACCAATAGAGGTTGACATCTCCAGTGGTGAAGGAAACTCCTTCCCACAAAATGAGAGGTGACAGGAATAGAAGGGGCAGGGGCAGGAGAGATAAGGTACTTCCCCAGGTCCTGTGCTGTGTCATGAGTCAGGGCCTCTGCACTGTGGCAACAACTGTGGCCTGAAACTGAGCTTCACAGGTGAATCAGCACCACCCCACCCAAGCAGCAATACAGGCTGAAATGACAGAGTAGGTCAGGCCCAACCGTGAGGTTTGTCTCAAGCAAAAGAGACCTCGGATTTTCTATTGCCAGAACCAGGATTTCTTCCTACTTGCCACCCTGGCTTCCTCCTCCTGTTGATTCTTCATGAAAGTGAAAAGAGAGCTGGAGTTTTGTGTTATTCACTACCCTAACAATTGTGCCTCCTTAGCCTGGTGGTGGTGGCACACGCCTTTAATCCCAGCACTCGGGAGGCAGAGCCACGAAGATTTCTGTGAATTCAGGCCAGCCTGGTCTATGGAGCAAGTTCTGGGACAGACTCCAAAGCTACAGAGAAACCCTGTTTCGAAGAAACAACAACAACAACAATAACAAAACCCAAAGCAAGCAAACAGACAAAAACAATTGTGCCTCCATCCATGTGTGATTTGTAGTTTAGTAGTTAGCCAGTACTGCAGAATAAAGCCTGGCTGGGATGCTGAGCAAGATCCAAATAGAAAGAACCTCAGGTCTCCCAGGTCTGAGTTCTAGACCTGACCTTGCTGCTATTTGGCTGAACGACTTTGAGAAAACCATTCAACCTCTCTGAGGATTCTTCTATGAAGAGGGTGGGAGTGGTGGTGGTGGTGATGTCTTGAACTCTAAGCTTTAACATTCAACTTCATATAATTAAGCAAGTGAACCCAAAAGCATAATGGTTCTCAACCCATGGGTCTCGAAAACTTCAGGGTCTCATATCAGATACTACATTACAATTCATAACAATAGCAAAATTACAGTTATGAAGTAGCAATGAAATAATTTTATGGTTGGGGGTCACCAAAACAGGAAGAACTGTGTTAAAGGGTCACAGAATTAGGAAGGCTAAGAACCATTGCTCTAGCGTGTCCTGTCCTAACCTTTATACATAGATTTCCCTCTGCAGGGGCAGCTCTGACCAGCTAGAAATGCTGACTGTGTGTCTGTCCACAGTGTGAAACTTTCCTCACTGAGAATGCAGTGTGGACCAAACAAACATTCTAAGTCAATCTCACCCCTGCTAGAGAATTTACTTTTTGGTATTGGGGGTAGAGCCTGCCTGCACTTCACTGGGCAAGTACTTAACCAGTGTGCTCTGTCCCCAGCCTCTGGCCTAGAGAATTTGGAGTCTTCCAGGTTAAATTTCCCTCATTCTAAAATATGTATCTTGTTTTTGGGCTAGACTCAACCTTGCTATGTAGCCAAGGCTAGTCTTGAATTCATGATCCTCCTGACTCCACTTCCCAAATTACAAACATATGTCATACCCAACCCCCACACTTCAACATACGTCTAAAGGAGACGCTGGAGGCACTGCTTGAGTCAAGTCCCAAGTATGGGCTTCTCTCAGGTGACATGCCTTGGGTAGTCTTGCCCTGCACATACATGTAAGAAAGCATTTGCTTGGTCTCAAGGGCCAGCCTTGAGCCAGCCCCTCCCTGAGCAGAGGGAAGAGTGGCCACAGGCAGTGGTTGAAAACGGAGGTTGGCTGGTTGAGTCATGCTTTAGGGCCTCCCTGCCTTCCCGGGCCTTTGCACTGGTGACATCCCAAGCTGAGCTGGGGCTGGGAGAAAACCAAGCTTATCACCAATGCAGGGCTCTTCAACCAACTTATGTTAATTCACCACGTTCACCAGAATAAGTACCATAGCCAGGTGGCTTATTGTCTTGTCATTCAGGCGTTTAGAAGGGCAATGCTGGGGTGGTGGCCTTCAGCCGAGGACTGTAAGAAGATTCCAGGTCTCTGCCTGTGACTTCAATGACCATCTTCTCCTTTATCTCTAAATCATATTCATTCTATGACGTCTGTGTTCAACTCTCTTCCTTTTATAAGGACATCAGTCATATTGGATTAGGGCCAACCCAATGACCTCATTCTAACTCCATCACATCTGTATGCCAACAAATAAAGTTGCACCCTGATCTTGGAGACTGGAACATAAGGTGACAGGGCCCCACACTCAACTTCTCACATCACTACACCACAATTTCCCTCTCATCGCCTCACTTTATTTTTTGAGACAGGATCTCACTGTGGATCCCAGGCTGGCCTCCAACTTGCTGTCTTATTTTCCTTCCCATCTGTTGTGATAAAATAACCAGGAAAAGCAGCGTAAGGAGGAAAGAATTTATTCTGGCTCCATTCAGGAACGCATACTGGGATTTCAAGTTCCAAAGCGTGAATGATCCTTAATCAGGAGCACAGAGCATTAAAGATAGGCTTAGCGCCTCCATCCTAACCCTGAGAACAGTCCAAAAACCTCTGATCAGGGAATTGTCCTGTTCATAATTAAGATGGGTCTTCCCACATAAGTAAGTTTACTCAAGACAATCCCTCACAGACATTCTCAGAGGCTAACCTTGATCTACACTACGCCTGCCCCAACACCCAGAGGCCTGTCATCTGGTCCAGACTACAGTTAAAAGGAACTTCACACTGTGCAGTATCGGGCTAGTTTGAAGTCTCAATCTTCAGTTTCTCGAGTGGTGGGTGTCCTTCATTTCTGTTATTCTTTTGGTAGTGCAGAGGTTCTCATTTGGGGCCTTGACATACTAGGAAAACACTCAACAAAGAAGCTCCATCCCCAACCTTCCTCCTAAGTGCCTTGCCCACGTTCCATCTCCTGTGACAGAGGTATTTGGGGTGAGGGATTTGCCTCACAGACTGGACACAGATTCCAGGTGATCTATGGATGGGGAAGGTGGGTGACAGTCTTCAGGCATACAGGACTTGAGCTCCATGTGACAGCAAAGACACCTCTGCAAGGCACGGTGGTATATCCCATCCTCACTTCAATAATAACCGAGAATGAAATGAACTTTAGACACTTGTTGAACACCCACTTCACCCGCGAGACCAGGCACCTTTAGCAATCTAATTCAGAAACCACCCCCAAAACAAAACAAAACAAACAACAACAGAAAAAAAAACAAAACAAAAAGAAAGAAAAGAAAAGAAAAGAAAGGAAGGAAGAAAGAAAGGAAGGAAGGAAGGAAGGAAGGAAGGAAGAAAGAAAGAAAGAAAGAAAGAAAGAAAGAAAGAGAATCCCCGACAGTTGAGCCCAAGTTTCCAGTTGCCTTTGAATAGATGAGAAAATAAGGTGGAACGGACAGTCCCAGAGGCCTCATTGACAGGTTCTGACCTAGCTTCTCAAAGCCGAGTCCACTTGAGAAGTTCCCTGAGCTAGCCGTGGGGACCAGTCTCAAAACCCTCTTCTGCAGGGTCGCTATGGGAGGGGCGATGCCCTCCTATTCCCACGTGACCTCCTAACCTCCCGGGTCCCCGGGACCCATCGGACGCCCGCAGGGCGAGGCCCACGCAGGCACCGCTCCCTTCGTCGGTGGCAGGGGCGTAGGGTGACGAACAGGCAAGGCGGGGCCCGCCGCCCAAGAACGCAGAGTATCAGATTTCTCGCAATGCGCCAATCCTGATCTCCGGGGGATGTGGCCATACCTGGAGGGCGTGGCCAGACGGCTCAGGGGCTGCTGTGACCTGGGCTAGGCGCTGAGCTCCCGGCACCTGGGTGGGCAGGTGCGGGCCTGTGCGGGCTGCCGAGGAGCCCGCGGTTCCCAGGCGCGCCGAGCCGTCGGGGGACTCCTGCGCTGCTGGGCGTCAACTCCTGAGCACTTGCTCCTGGACACCGGCTGAGGCCAGGTGGGGACGCTGGCGTCGGCAGGCCACCGTGAGCGACGAGAGACACCTGACGGGTGGGGCCGGGCCCACTGGAGTTGGTGTGGGCGGGGGAGCTGGCCTGGGGACTGTTTCGCGTCCCACACCGGGCTGGGTACTGGGCACCCTGCTTCATGTCGCACCGGGCCCCTCCTGATCTCACACCGAATGGGGACACCTTTCCTTTCCGCGGAATGAGCTCGTTCTCCCGCCCCGCCTGCTCCACCGTCGGATGGAGTGAAGGCACCCCCCACCCAACCCCTCCGGTTTTAACTAGCTTGCTCCTGTGTCCCTAGCGGGGACTCCCAGGCCCTGAGGTGCTGGGTCCTAGTGGCGGTTTAGGGGAAACTGAGATAAGGATGACCCAGAGCTTGGGCGGATTTGTTTTCCCTTTTCCCAGTGTCTTAGCGCTCTCACGCTGGGCCTGGGCGACGTCGGTGTAGTTCCAGGTAGCCAAACTAGGTGCTGGGGAGGGTGGCGCCAGGCGTGGCAGCTCAGCGGGTGAGGCCCTTCTGGCCTGAAGGGGCTGGAGGCGTCGCAGGGAAAGTCTTCCATGCTTGCCTGGAAGGGAGGCCTGGGCCGCAGTATTTCACAGGAGCCTGCTTGGTGGTAAAATCGTCACCGGCCCTTCCCTGTTCTCTTGGTGGGTATTAAAATGGAAGCTAGGGAAGCAAGAGGGCGAAGGTGCTGGGGCAGGGACTGGTGAAGTTGGTAGTTAGATCTGAGTGTCACAACTAAGCCCCGGTCATCTATCAACTCCATCCCAGCAAGGAGGAGAGATGTGAGGATGTGACCTGAAGCCCAGAACCTAAAATTCTCGGAGCTGGCATTTCAGTTCCCCATCAGGAAGAACAGGAAACTAGGACAACCCCAACAGCTGCCTTTGAGAACCATGACAGCCTTCCGGCCTGAAGTCTGTCTGTGGTGACTAAAACCGGCTCAGCAGGGGCTGCAGAAATGGGGGAATGTTTCTTACAAAGGACCTGTGCCTGAAACAGGCGTGGAGAGGACAGTTAGTGCCCTGGGGAGCCTGAAAGTGCCCCTGCTCTCTGCTCACAGTGAGAAGGTGGGTGGTGGCTTTGTCACTTGGATGGTTCCTACATGCCAGAGGCACAGGGCTTTCATTTTCATGTGGCAGCTGGAGATGGCAGAGCTCAGGCTCAGTGGCATGAAGGTTTAGAGAGAGGTCTGATATAGGTGTGTTTAAGATTGAGTGTCTTTAATCTCTTCATCACATTGTGGTGGGTCCTCTACCAGGTCCTTGCTGGTTTAGATTTGATCTCTTAATGTGTAGAAGAAGGTTTGGGGAGGGGGCTTAGGGTGTAGGGCACAAGGCAGGGTTTGGTGTTACCCAGAAGTAAGGTAGGGGACACTTAATATTTCTGTGCTTCAGTTAACTCAGCTGTGAATGGGGTTGGCACCGCTTCTACGACCCTGAGGGTGAGATACTCAGGTGACATTGTAAAGCCTTGTTGATGTGGAAGATGGTGTCATTGTCCTGTGGCATAGAAAAAATGTTGCCGCAGTTTTAAAATAGTTAGGAATTGAGACATAATGTGGATAATATATGTAAAAGCATATAGAGATGTATACAAAGTGCTGGCAATCGCTACATATATGGCGGTATGTCTCAATATCTTCCCCAGTTCCTGTCTATGTGCGTTTCTGCTGTATGTCAGGGTTGCAGGCTTCATGGCCCCTAGATTTAGTTTAATAAACCATTTTCCTCTCTGACATCCTGGCTGTTTTACCCAACCCCATACCTGTTTTAGGAATCTCAGATGAGAATCTCTTGGCTGACTTTTAGAAGGGCATAGAGGGTTGCAGAGTAGGGCATAGGAGGGCTGGCTGAGGGGCCACACATGTGTGGTTCCGTCTCAGGAGAACATGGAGAATCCAGATGCAGATCTTAGTCACCAGTGTCCAGGGGTGGCTCATTTTCTTGCCTTGCTAGTGCAGATGGCTGTCATAGGCTGGTTGTCTTCATTTAATTTCTTTTCTTTTTCTTCTTGATGGCCATGAATCAGCTATGATAAGCCCTTCAGGTACATGGCCAGACAAGAGGTGGATTTCACATGTGTGACAAACCCAGGGTGACTGCTCAGAGCCCAGAGCTAGGTTAATAGGTCTGCTGTCCCCTCCCTTGTTATGACTCTCCTGTCCTTGCCTCATCTTCTTCTAGCAGTAATGGAACCTGGGAGAAGGCAGCACCTGCCGTTGGGGTATGGATTCCTTTAAATATTTCTTTTTGAGGCAGGGTCTTATGCAACCCAGCCTGATCTCCCAGTCCTCCTGCCTTGTAGTCCCTTTTCAGAAGATGTCTACACACGTTCTTTCTAATGGCTCCATGTGATGCCCTGTGAAGCACCCCAAACCAAGAGCAAGGGCTCTAGAAGGCCCTATACCCTGCTCAACTGCCCCAGCAACCTGTGCTCCAAGCGGAAGGCTCCAGTTGCAGGACTTGTTAACTGGGTCAGAAGGCTCAGTTCCTACCTTGCTCTTAAAGTGCCAGAAATTGAGTTGGGTTGAGTTTGTTGTATTTGTGGGGGACCTGGCCAGGGAAAAAAGTTTACCCATGGCTAGGTTTCTCTGAAGGCAATTTCAGCTGGCTCAACTGGCTTTGCTTTAGAACTGTGACCATGATTGGGGGTGTCTGGAGTGAAGAAAGTAGCATTTGCAGGCCATCGTGGAATTTACAGTTCCAGTGTAGATTTCCTCTAGAAGGAAGGGACATAGGCTGAGAACACTGAGTGATGTTTAGTAATTAACACAGTGCTTGGCGCAAGGCCGCTAGTGAACAAATATTTGTGGAATGACTTACTTTTTCCAGGTGTCCCTTTCTGTCTTAAGTAAAAACAAAACAAGGACACTAAAACACCAGAAGAGTCTACGGCTGCATACTCTGAACACTCCTGATGGCATCCAAAAACACCCAACATAGCACTGCCAGCAGACAGTTTGCTAGCAAGTGACTTTTCCCTCTGGCTCCGGATCCACAGGCCTTTGTTTTGGGCTGTGAGTGCTGGCTGTTGTAGAATGTTATCTACAGGGCGTCCATGTTTCTAAGAGAATCAATCGCAGACTTTACCCAGCCTGGCGCCTGGAGCCAGATGGTTTCCTCCAGCCTTTATGGGGAGATAAACACCCAAGTCAGGCCAGCCTAGCTGCACAGGGCTTGGCTGTGACATGGATTTGGTTATGGTAGAGCTTCTTAAGGCTTTACCAGGCTCACCTGGAGGTGGGCTGGAGGGGGGAATGTTCCCAAGCTGTATCTCAGGCACTGAGGACCAGCTGGGTCTCCTTTTTTTTAGGAGCCAAGAGAAAGGAAGGCTGTCTGGGCCCAGCTTTTCAGATTTCCATGCAGGGACACGTGTAAGCGAGGACTTTGGAACCAGGGCCCGCCCCTCACTTGCTTCTCTCAAGGAACCTTCTCTCTCATTTTCCATCGTCTTCTTGGAAAGACATTGCATTCAGCTTCTGGCCCATATGCTTTCTGTTTCTAAAGCTTTACTTCCCTCTCCTGAGGCAAGGTTGAAAAGAGCAGTCACGTCTCCTTTGCCGAGGCTCCCCCACACCTCCCAGGAAGCTCTGTTGCAGCACGGGTGACATCACCTTTTCATTACTCCGCTTAGGGACTTAAATAGAAGAAATGTGATCTGCCCGCATGATAAGTCTGATTTGGCTGGAGCATGAAGTATAAATGGCTTTGCAATAAGAATCAAAAGAACCCTTTTTACCTCGTTTCTTTTCCTGTCTCTGGCACAGGTTATTGCCATATTTAATTTCTTTGCTGTAATCTAGTGAAACTGTAGCTACTGCACATGGGAACAGTGGCTGGGAAAGTTCCCAGTGGCTAACTGCATTCTCCCATCCTCCCTACTCCTAGATCATGGCCCTCCACCCTCGAAGAGTCCGGCTGAAGCCCTGGCTGGTGGCCCAGGTGGACAGTGGTCTCTACCCTGGTCTCATCTGGCTACACAGAGACTCCAAACGCTTCCAGATCCCCTGGAAACATGCCACACGGCACAGCCCCCAACAAGAGGAAGAAAACACCATTTTTAAGGTAAAGAACTTCCTCCTGCCATCTGAGTTGCTTTTCCTTGCAGTCCTCTGAGGCCACTCTGGGTTTGTTTGCTCTGTCTATTGCAGTGTTCTGGTGCAGTGCAATGTATACAATGAGATGACCAGATTGTGATTCCTCTCCTCAGATGTGTCTATGAGGTCAGAAGTCCTTTACATTCCCATTGCTTGGAAGATACTCGGTTCATACCCCAGTGGATCTGGGGTGAGGGTGTGTGTGTGTGTGTGTGTGTGTGTGTGTGTGTGTGTGTGTGTGTGTGTGTGGTGTATTGGGGGCTCAACTCCCAGGGGATGTAGGATGTGACTTCTCCAAAAGAACTGAAGTCAGCCACCCACTCACCCAGGGCTCTTGCCATGAAGCAAAGGGTACTTGGGCCTGTGAATGGCTGACTTGACAAGGACAGGGCATTTGGTTGCCATTGGGCTTGTATATAGCTATCAGGCAGCTATCCTTTTAATCTTAAATATTCAGTCCCACTAATAACCTCTGCTTGAAAATTAAAGGTGCATGATTTAAATTTTTATTCTTTTTGTAAAGATTTATTTTTAGTTATGTGTGTGTATGGGAAGGGGGCACTATCTGTGTGTGGGTATGCGTATGTGAGTTCAGGTGCTCTTGGTGATTAGAAGCATTGGCTCCTGGGAGCTAGGGATACAGCTAGAGATGCAGATGGCTGTGAGATGCCTGATATAGGTACCGGGAATCAAACTCAGGTCCTCTGCAAGAGCAGCACATAACTGAGGCTGGAGAGAGTGCCATCTCTCCAGCCTCGTCCTTTTATTCTTTAAGTATCTCCTCCCCCCTTTTCCCTTCCCTCTCCCTTCCCCTTTCCCCTCCCTCTCCCTTCCCCTTTCCCCTCCCCTTCTCTCCCCATTCTCCTCTTCTCATTGTTTTTCACCTTGTCTTTTTCATTCCTAAGCATCAGGCCCAGGGCTTTCTTTGTACATGCAAAGCATACACATCACCACACAGCTACATTTCCCAAGCCCCAGTTACGTTCTCTTACATAGCAAGTAATTCTTCTGTGATCCTCCTTGTAGTTAACTGAAGATGAGATTAAGTCATGTAGTACTTTACTGAGTCTAAGTGAAACCAAAGCTTGACTTCAGACAGAAGTAGGTAGGCAGGGGTTACGGAAGGGTTTCGTTGTGGTTGCAATTCCAGGAGCTGTCTCTCCACTTTAAACCAACTTCTCCCTTCCATCTCAGGAGTAGCTTTAGTTCCTGCAGCTCAAGATGTGAAGTGAGCTTGTCCTTTCTTCTTTGCGTATAAGCTGGAAGGCTGAGCTGTGATCCAGTCCTGACTGTGGCATCAGGAAAAGGCAGAGAAGTCATGTGCGGGGCTCTTGATCATGCCATTACCCACCTATGTCAGGTGTAGAAGGGAGAGGCAAAGAGAGAACTGGCTTGAGAGTATTTTGAAACTATGTAAATGTAAATGATAAATAATTAATTTAGATATGAATATTATGAAGTTGTTAAGGAGAATATTTATAAACCAGTGCCCATCACTGGCAGACCTGGCACTGAGAAAGTGATGAACTTGCCTAGAGCCAGATGGCATCCCTTCCGACCTTGCTCTGAGTCCGTGGCATCCCTTCCGACCTTGCTCTGAGTCCGTGGCATCCCTTCCGACCTTGCTCTGAGTCCGTGGCATCCCATGCAACCTTGCTCTGAGTCCGTGGCATCCCTTCCGACCTTACTCTGAGTCCGTGGCATCCCTTCCAGCCTTACTCTGAGTCCGTGGCATCCCTTCCAACCTTACTCTGAGTCTGTGGCATCCCTTCCAACCTTACTCTGAGTCCGTGGCATCCCTTCCGACCTTATTCTGAGTCCGTGGCATCCCTTCCGACCTTACTCTGAATTCGTGGCTTCCCTTCCGACCTTACTCTGAGTCCATGGCATCCCTTCCAACCTTACTCTGAGTCCGTGGCATCCCTTCCAACCTTATTCTGAGTCCGTGGCATCCCTTCCAACCTTGCTCTGAGTCCGTGGCATCCCTTGCAGTCTAGCTCTGAGTCCGTGGCTTCCCTTGCATCCTTGCTCTGAGGCCAGGGCATCCCGTGCAGCCTTGCTCTGAATCTAGTTTTCTCTTGAAGTGTCTGGTTGGTCACAAGAAGAGGCCGATCCTACAGGCCCCACTTGTGAGAGTATGAGGAAGCTTTGCATTGGTGGGTCTGTCTGTAGAATGCTCACAGAGCATTTGAGTAGTCAGAAGAGAGAGGATTCTGTCACAGGTGAGCTTTTGGTGGAATACAAAGATGAAGCATCAGCACAAAACAGGTCCTGTGTTCCCAATGTTGCTAAAGTCTCACGATGACCATGCAAGGAAAGATATAGAAGCTGTCAGTGGGGCTGAGTAATGTCCCCTAGTCCAGTCAATCAATGATAGCTCTAGGATTTGAACCTGTGTCTCTGCCTTTATTTCCTTTCCCCCCTTCTGATTCTGAGTGGAGACTGGGCTGTCCATCTATAGCCACCAGCCCTGTGAGAGGTCTTGAGCAAAGCATGCAACCTCTCTGGGCTCCAGTTTTCCCTTTGGTAAGATGGGGTGGAGCCAGTCTGTCTGCTTCTTAGAATTATCATGAAAAATCAAGTGTGGGGAGATATTTGTTGAGATGATATTTATAATATTATAATATTTGTAGAGAAAATAATATTTGTTTAGAATATTTTAATATTTGTAGAGGAAAATGTAGAGATAATATCTGTTTTAGGAAGGCAAAGAGGGTCTTTACATGGCCAGGGGCTTATGTCCTTATGGTGATTTGTGGCTCTCCCTTCCTGATGCTGACGTTGTGCTTATAAAGGGTATATCCCTCTGCCTTATCTTGAGCTGGATGAGGAGATGGCTGAGTGTGAACCGGAAGCTGGGGCCAGGCAGGGACACAGTTAGCCTAGAGTGCTGTGAAAGGAGCAGGGTTTAGGGGGATCACAGAAATGGAGAGAATTCTTCCAGAATCTGCAGCTGCAGTCAGCTGGGCAGAGTCAGAGCCAGTGTGAATCGGGTGGAGGAGTCACAGTCAGTGTAAATAGGGTGGAGTCACTGTCAGTGTGGATAGGGTGGAGTCACAGTCAGTGTGGATAGGGTGGAGTCACAGTCAGTGTGGATAGGGTGGAGTCATAGTCAGTGTGGATAGGGTGGAGTCACAGTCAGTGTGGATAGGGTGGGGTCACAGTCAGTGTGGATAGGGTGGTGGGGTCACAGTCAGTGTGGATAGGGTGGGGTCACAGTCAGTGTGGATAGGGTGGGGTCACAGTCAGTGTGGATAGGGTGGGGTCACAGTCAGTGTGGATAGGGTGGGGTCACAGTCAGTGTGGATAGGGTGGGGTCACAGTCAGTGTGAATAGGGTGGTGGGGTCACAGTCAGTGTGGATAGGGTGGAGTCAGAGCCAGTGTGGATAGGGTGGGGCTGGAGTCAGTGTGAATAGGGGGTAAAGACAAGCCAATGGAAGACAGGGGAGGCTGTTACGAGTAGGCATTTTCCCACCACCTGTCTAGTCCCGCCGCCATGCCAGCCCACAATAACATGCAGAGGCCCTGTATTTGATACAATGCTGTTGGCCAGTTACTATCATTGTTTATTGGCTAGCTCTGTCTTAATAATTAACCCATTTCTACTATTCTAAGTATTTCCACGTGGCTCATCTTATCTGCCAGAGTGGCTGGCGTTCTACCTCTCTGGGCTCTCTCTTCATCTTGACTCCTCCTAACTACTTCCTCTTTCCTCCTCATCTCCTAGCCCCGCCTATCTTGCTTTCCTATTGGCCAACAGTGCTTTATTCATTAACCAGTATGAGAAATATATTTACAGAATAACATCTCCCATCATCAGGCAGTAGGCAGGCACTTCAGGTAAGGGCACGTGTGCATCTCAGATACTATGGACACTGGAACTGAGATGCCTATGGGAATTAGATGGAGTCAGCTTCAGCCACCCTGGTGCCTGCTACACCATACAGGGCAGCTCAGCTTTGTTGTATTCACCCTGTACTGCAAAGGGCACAGAGGAAGCCAAAGCAGAGAAGTTGGCTGGAGGAAGTGAGCGCTAGTTAGAGGAAGAGGAAGAGGACCTAGATTAACCCTGGACTCTGCTGCTCTGCAGGACAGGATTGAGGGAGATCAGAGATCTCAAAAGAGGGTGCAAATGTTCAGTTTCAGCTTAAGGAAAAAGTCTGTGCCAGGAGTGGTGGTACAAGTCTATAATCCCAGTACCCTGGAGGCTAAGGCAGGAGGATTGCTATGAGTTTTTGAGGCTAGCCTGAGCTACATAGTGAGAGCCTGTCTCAGAAAATCAAAACGAAAAAAACAAACAAACAAACAAAAAAAACAGTCCTCTGTGGCAAGAGTTTGGACAAGTCATCTGCCCTGTCAACTTGAAAAGGCTTAGGAAGGTTGGCGAGATGGCTCAGAGGGAAGAGACATGTGACACTATGCTTCATGACCTGAGTTCGATCCTCAAGACCCAAATGGTTTAGAAGGGAGAGAACCAATTTCCACTTATATACATGAAATAAATAAAATGCAATGAAAATAAAAATTTAGAAAAGGTTAGTATGCTCTGCATGTTAGAGGGACAGACCCCTAATGACGTCTCTTCTACACCGAGAACATGAAGAAAGCTTAGTGATCAGAGGCATACGGCCTGAGGGAGAGTGGGATGCTCCTGAGAGGCTGGGTCTGTTCCTCAGTGGCTTTGGTTTTTCCTCTTCTCACTGGGCAGATGACCCCCTTCCTCTTGTCTTCAGCGGTAATGTGAGTCCCTACGTCTGGAAGACAGAGAGGAAGCTTCCAAGTGGTTTTTAGTCCACTGCATGAGGTTTCCCATGAAGGGGGAGGAGATTTGTGTGAATTTGTTAAAGCTTGAAGCCTGCAGGTAGGGTAGGGGACAAGCTGAACTCTGGCACATGCCTCCTGAGGGACTGACACTATATTAATTATTAAACTGTTGCTCAATGGCTAGGGCTTCTTATTGGCTAGCTTTGTCTTATTTACTAAGCCATTTCTATAAATCTCTATATTTCCATGTGGTCTTGGCTTACTGGAGAATGCCTGGACCTGCTACTCCTTTTGGCGGCTACGTGGCATCTCTCCGAGGTGTCTCTCTGCCCACCTTTCCCAGAATTCTCCTTCTCTCCTAGTTGCACCTATCTTCCTGCCTTTATTAGCCAAACAGTGTTTTATTCATCAACCAATAAGGGAAACATATACACAGAAGGACATCACCCATCAGACTTCTGAGACTAAAACAAGGTCTCATAAGTAGGTCAGCCTGGCCTTGAACTCATTCACTGTTCTCCTGTGTTTGGCCTCCTAAGTGCTGGAATTACAGACAAGCAGACGACAGACAGATAGCACCATACCTGGCTTCTGAAAGTCTTCATGTCATCTGCCATTACCTTTTGCCATACTTACTGTTGTGTAAGATGTTCTTGTTTTAAAAGGGAGCCAAACAAGGCAGGTCACACTTCACATTCATCACCGTAGAGGCTCAGGAAGGGGGACATGGAGCTGAGTCCAGTATGGGGTTACATAGTGAGATCTTGTCTTAAACAAAAAGCAAAAACAACAACAACAACAACAACAACAACAAAAAAAACAAAACGGGGGTTGGGGGTGGGCAGGAGATGGCTCAGTGGTGAGGAGAGCATGCTGCTCTGCAGAGTGCCCTAGTCAGGTCCCAGCACCCATGATGGGCAGTTCACAGCGGTCTCTAACTCCAGCTCCAGGGAACCCTGCAATCTCTTCTGGCATTGAAGGGCATCTGCACGTACATGAACATACCCAATACCAAATAGACATAATTAAAAATTAAATCTTAAGAGGGAGGAGCGATGAGCAAAGGGAGCTGGAGAAACCCACAGAAACAGCTAACCTGAACATGGAGGAGCTCATGCAGCCCAGACTGATAGCTGGGGAACCAGTATAGGACTGGCCCAGACCCCGTGAACATGGATCTTAGTTAGAACGCCTGGGCCGTCTATCGGGCCTCTGACAGGGGAACCAGGATGTATCCCTGGTGCATGAATGGACTTAGGGAGCCTGTTCCCCATGGAGGGATACTCCTTTAGCCTAGAGACACAGGGGAGGGCCTAGGCCCTACCCAAAATTACTTGACAGATTTTGATGATCCCTCATGGAAGACCTCACCCTTCCTGGGGAGTGGATGGGGAATGGAATGGAGGCTGTCTGTGGGAGGCATGGGAGGATGGGAGGAAGAAGGAACTGGGATCAATATGAAAACGAAAACGAAAAAGAAATAAATATTAAACAAACCCTCAAAAAAAAACCCAACAAAAAAACAAACCAAACCAAACAACAACAACAACAACAACAACAAAACAGGTGGAGGGAGGAGAACAAGAAGAGAGAAGGGGGATAGAAGAGGAGAAAAAGGCTGCCTGAAGCCCCGCTCTAGAGTGTTGCCCCAGACTTCAGTTTCAGCTTTGTTGTTTAGACAGGTGCTGTGCTAAAGCCTGAACTAAGTCTCCTTTCAAAGCTGTGTTTGCGTACAGCTTGATTTCCCTTTGACCTGCCTTGGTTGGTCCTGTGGGCAGCATTGTCCACTGCAGTCTCGGAATTGGTGTTAGGATTGTAGAGCATTCACAGATGAATGTGCAAGTGTGTGCATGAATGTGGGCGCATGTAAAAGGGGTGCATACATGCTGGACAGTGGTTCTCCATGATGGTCAGCACTTAACGCTGTCCCATCCCTCAGGCCTGGGCTGTGGAGACTGGAAAGTACCAGGAAGGGGTGGACGACCCTGACCCAGCTAAATGGAAAGCTCAGCTCCGATGTGCTCTCAACAAAAGCAGGGAATTCAACCTGATGTATGATGGAACCAAGGAAGTACCCATGAATCCTGTGAAAATCTACCAAGTGTGTGACATCCCCCAGCCCCAGGGCTCTGTCATTAACCCAGGTGAGGCCCGAGGCTTGGATAGACCTGGGTAGGACAGCCTCTTTGGGGATCTGAGGGTGAAGGGGTAAGAACTAGGGGGCTTGTGTCCCAAACCTGGCTCTTATCAGTCTGCTACTGTTGGACTTGCATTTTGTTATTGGGCATTTGGGCCTCTGTTTCTTCCATTTCTAGATGTGAACTCTCATCATTCTGCCTCTTTCAAAGGGTCTGTAAAAGCCATTGTGATCTCTATAGACATTGGGTGAATGATAGTTTAGTTTGTAGAGTACCTTTGCTGAGAGCATGCCACCCAATCCTCAATGAATGTTATCCAGTGAAGCCCTAGTAT
Source organism: Cricetiscus sungorus (assembly GCA_030556225.1). Taxonomy (NCBI): domain Eukaryota; kingdom Metazoa; phylum Chordata; class Mammalia; order Rodentia; family Cricetidae; genus Cricetiscus; species Cricetiscus sungorus. The sequence goes on along the minus strand of JANBXA010000730.1, from coordinate 1,962,928 downwards.
GATGGAGGGTTTGTGTTTCCCTCATTTGTGGCTCACAGAGATGGAAAGTGAGCATTATGGAACCCTTAAAAGAGAAACCAATGTGTAGAAAGCTACTGTGTAGCTATAGTAGAGGGATTTATTTTTTTATTATTATTATTTTATTGTGTATACAGTGCTCTATCTGCATGTATGCCTGCATGCCAGGAGAAGGCATCAGATTGCATTATAGATGGCTGTGAGCTATCATGCAGCTGCTGGGAATTCAATTCAGGACCTCTGGAATAACAGGCAGTGCTCTTAATCTCTTGGCAAGATAAGAAACTTGAGTTCAGACGCTGTAGAAGGAATTAGAACTAGCTAGGGCTTGTGGGTGCATACTGAGCCTGAGGTGTCTGTAGCCTGGGTGCTGGGTCAGCTGTTGAGATGGAATTGAAACCAACTGGGCTCTTGTATCATGGGTAGGGTCCACAGGGTCTGCTCCTTGGGATGAGAAAGATAACGACGTGGATGAAGATGATGAGGAGGATGAGCTTGATCAGTCGCAGCATCACGTCCCCATCCAGGACACTTTCCCCTTCCTGAACATCAATGGTGAGTGGGATGGCCAGTGGTGCATAGGGATGAGGAGGATTTAACTGGCTTTGGTCTTGGGATTACTGACCCAGCAGCCACCATTGCTGGGTGGGGATAATGTTGACCCCTCCCAAAACCCCTGGCCAGGCTGCTGAGGTTTATTAAGCAAGACTCACAAATGGGAGATCTCTGATGTCTCAGCTACTCCGGTTCAGGACAGTGGGTTCTAGAGAACATGCAATTCAAAGCAATAAAAAGGCATAATTCATTCCCGGTCAATGATAAATTTGGGAAGTTTACTTAGGGGTAAGTGATATATCCCATATATGAATTGTTGTTAAACGCCGAGTAGTTTTCCTTGCATGAATTCTGAGTCATGTTCTTAACAGAATCCACTCTGCTGAAGCCGTGTCGTGGGAAAACTTGACTGTAGCTGGTGGCACTTGGCTCCGGTGGGTTTATCTGTAAGAGTGTTCTTTCGTGGGCTTTTTGCTTTTGAAAGCTCTTTGACAATTTTACTAGCCTTTAAAAGAAAACTCCCTGGACAGGCAAGCTGCACATCTTGACAGATGCTGGGAGGAGGGAGATGGAGAAGAGGATGAGAGAAAGCCATGCTGTTTGATTTGAGCTGGCAGTTTTCGCAAACATGGTGGTCAGCCACATGGTGGACAAGCAGCCACAGGCTGGAGTGTGAGGAACTATAGGGAAAGAGTAAGAAAGCCCAGTATGTTAGGGAGAATATGCCCAGGCTTAGGCCATTAAAAAAAAAAAAAAAAAAAAGATGAAGCCGGCCTTCCTGAATCCTGTCACCTCTGTAGCACATCCTCTCTAAAGGACTTCTGAATCCAGCTCTCCAGAAGACAGATGTGGAGAGGTTGGGACTGCTGTGTGGCAGCAGGGTCTGAGTCTGCAGATGCTCATCTGAGGATCCCTGTCGTGCCCTGGGTTGCCCTCCTGAGGCCTCCTTACTGTGTCTGCCCATGGAGAGGCTAGTCGCATGACTGGCTACCAGCCCATCTTACACTGGCTGTGTGCTGTGGGTCAGATGAGATAACTCTTGCCACCTAGAAAATTCAGTAAACTAAGATGCTGCCTTAGGGCTTGGGGTCACTTATTCTAGCTGTGAATCTAGTTCCAGGAATGGCAGAATTAGTTCACAGCCCTTCCTTCTTTTTGTGTGTGTTTGTTTGTTATTGGTTTTGTTTTGTTTTATTCTAGGCAGGGTACTATGTAGTTCCCTTGCTGGCCTAAATTTTTCATATAGACAAGGTTGGCCTTTCTCTGCCTCCCAGTGCTGGGGTTAAAGGTTGGTGTCACCACTCCTAGATGCCTTCTGGACCTTTGCAAATAAGTGATGGATAAAGAAAACTCTCGTGAGAGCTTTAGAGATGGCTCTATAGTTAAGAACATGTGCTGACAGAACCCATTTCCAGTGGTTCCCAGTCACTGTGACTGACAGAACCCATTTTCGTTGGCTCACAATCCTGTGGTTCAAGGGGAGTTGGTGTGTCTGACCTCGTTGGACACCTGTACTCATATGCCCACACACATACACACAATTAAAAACTAATGCAAATAAATCTGTAAAAAGAAGACAAAGCCATGGAGACCTTCTAGGCAGTATTATCACATGCTGGGTTCTCACTTCATGAAGTTTTCGGAGTTGAATATCTGTCTGAAGTGAGTGTGGTAGCAAATGCCTATAACCCCTGTATTTGGATGGCAGAGACAGGAGGATCACTACAAATTCTAGTCTGGCCTTGTCTACTGAGAGCCTATCTTTACAAAGAGAAGCAAAAATTAAAGCAAACAAGCCAGTTAAAAAGAGTTGGAAACATGGGGCCCTTTCCCAGATTCTTGGCTCACTCATTCTTTTGCCATCTCTTGAAATGCTATAATCTATTTCTAGTGTCCTGACTTCTTATTTGAGACTAATTCTGTGTTTCCTCGTGGTTCAGGCCACCTAGAGTCCTTCTGAGAAAATTATAGAATGTACATTAGAAACAGAAATGTAAGATGCTTTCATATTTAACACAGAGGGTCAGAGAGCTTCAACCCCTGATTTCAGAGCTGCTGGGGCAGAGGCAGGCCTAAGAGGTGGGGTGGGGCCTAGGGGGAGCCTGTGAGCTTTGGGCAAGCCAGCACTGTAGGCAGCAGGAAGTAGAGGTGGCGTTTCCTTTCCTTTTCCTTTTGAGTTTTAAGAGGTGGTTCCGAGTGGCTTGGAACAAGCACTCCTTCGGCGGCAGCCTCCTGGGTACAGGGACTACAGATGGGCACCGCCGAACCTGTGAAAGGCTAGGGTTTTCATTCTCTTTCTTGGAGATCTGTGGTTGGATTTGGTTGAACGAGTAACACGTGTGCTTTACAACTTATAATGGTGTAAGGAGATAATCAATTGAAAGGCCTTCCTTGCATCCTGCCTCTGAGCCTTCTAGCTTATCCACCCATATGACAAATCTAGCTAGGTTCTTAAGTATTGATGCTTTTCAGACATTTTTTCAAGACTTTATTTTTAAATTTTATGTTTGTTGGTGTTTTGATGGCATGCCCGAGTACCATACATGGGCCCAGTGCTTGTGGGGGCCAGAAGAGGGTGTTGGATCCCCTGGAACTGGAGTTACAGACAGTTGTGAGCTGCCATGTAGATGCTGGGAATTGAAACCATGCCCTCTATCAGAGTAGCCAGTGCTCTTAACCACTTAGCCGTCTCTCCAGTCCCCCTTCCAGACATTTTAATGTTTTCTTACATTTTTTATTTACTGCTTGTGGGGACACACACACACACACACACACACACACACACACACACACACACACACACACACACACGGGAGGTCAGAGGACTACTAGAAGGAGTCATTTAGGTCTGGGGACTGAATTCAGGTTGTCAGGCTTGGAAGCAAGTGCTTTTAAGGGACTGAACTCTCTCGCCAGCCCTCTTTTTTAAGACAGTTTGTGATTGTAAAATACATTTGTTTTACTAGAACATTGTGTTATACAAAGACTGTACATTGACACTCACTTGAAACCAATTGGCTGAGTCAATGGCACTTCCCTTAAGAGACATTAGTCACCTGTACACACTGTGCGATCCCCAGTGAAGACATTGAGTCACTGTGAACTCACTGTGTGTGCAGTGCTCCCCTGTGAAGACACTGAGTCACTGTGAACTCACTGTGTGTGCAGTGCTCCCCTGTGAAGACACTGAGTCACTGTGAACTCACTGTGTGGGCAGTGCTCCCCTGTGAAGACACTGAGTCACTGTGAACTCACTGTGTGTACAGTGCTCCCGTGAAGACACTGAGTGAGTCACTGTGAACTCACTGTGTGTGCAGTGCTCCCCTGTGAAGACACTGAGTCACTGTGAACACGCTGTGTGTGCAGTGCTCCCCTTATGAAGATATCCAGCCACTGTGTACCGGATTAAGCAGCAGAGCACCTTTCAGTCACGCCTTTCTGATTCAATCTCCCAAGCTCCCTTGTCTCCATCTGATCTTTAGCAAATAAAGAGCCATGAGTTTATGGGGAAATAAAGTGACTAGGAGGCAGGAGCTGTGATAGCCACTGAGTCATGAGTCATGGATCTGTGCTAGGTTGGGAGATCATACCGGGTTATGGTTCAGTGACTCCTGTCTACCAACCTTACCTGTACTCTGCTCCTCAGGACAGGTGACATGTGCCCCGGTGTGCTCATTCATTTCATTCTGTTCTAGGTTCCCCCATGGCCCCAGCCAGCGTAGGCAACTGCAGCCCTGAGTCGGCGTGGACCAAAACAGAGCCTCTGGAAATGGAAGTACCCCAGGCACCCATCCAGCCGCTCTACAGCTCTCCAGAGCTGTGGATCAGCTCTCTCCCCAGTAAGGGAGCCTGCTTCTTATTGCTGGGGCTTCATCCCTTATTACATCGTCTTTCCTCTCTTGTCTCTCACTTCCTCCTCTGTTCTTCTCCTAAAGTGCAAGGAACCAAAATAGGACTTCTCCCCCATTTTAAAAATGCTTTTATTTCAGTTTTACATTCCAACCATAGTTCTCCCTCCCACACCTCCCCTACCCCCAGACCAGAGCTTCTTGCATGCCAGGCAAGCACCATGCTGCTGAGCCATACCCCCGGAGCCCTTCTGCCTTCACTTTTGCTGTGTCTAGAATAGCTACCTGTCCAACCTGTGCGCTCTGAGTGTGCTTGTGAGCTGTCAGATGCCTTACCAGGGAACTGAAGAAATGCTAGCCCGTCCCTTCTGGCCCATGTAGCTGTTATGATTGGTAAGAGCTTTGGGCCAGTTACTGTTGTTCTGACTTGGAGCTTTAGTGACAAGGTGCTGTGAGTCAGGGAAAGTAACTAGGCCATGGACTTGGTCGCCAAGGCTCTCGATTTTGAGGATCTTTAGGGACTCTCTGAATTAGGTACATTTTGACGAATTAACTTCCCTGCCCTGTCATCTCTGCACTCTACGTGATGGGGCATGAACCTAAAATCTTTTTTAAGAGGCTTAGTAGTTTTGATGAGGCCTGTTGGGGTCACGTGAGACTTGCTGAGTGAAAATGTGAGCCTTCTCTTATAGTACATGTAGAACAGGTTCAGGGTGCATACTAACATGCATGATTTTCAGAAGGATGACTTGGTATTTTTTCTTGCTTGCCTATGGTACAGGAAACCCTGGTTTTAATTCCCAGCAGTAAATAAAACCGGATAAGGTGGCATACACCTGTAATCCCAGCACTCAGAAACTATAGGCAGAAAGATCAGGAGTTCAAGGCCATTCTTTGCAATTATTGAGTTCAAGTCTAGTTTGGGTTACATGAGACCCTGTCTCAGAAAAAAAAAAAGTGAAATGCAAACCAGACACTTAGTTTTTATCGCCTTCTGTTGCCCATTCTCTGGAGACATGATGGTATTATCATTTTCTATCTGTTCAATAAACACCATTTTTCCATGCTGCATAATACAGTAGCCACTAGCTGTGTGAGATATTAATTTAAATTAATTGATGACAAATAGATATGTGTTCACATTAATTACATGTGTTCTTAGTAGACGCATGTGGCCAGTACCTACCCATTACCCCTGAAATGTTGCCAATGTACCTTTAATTTGGTGTGACATGGGATACCAGGACCATCAGTGTATGGAGTTAGATTCTAGCCCTGAGGTTGTGGTGACTGAGCAGAGAGTGCAGCAGGAGGTCTTAAGCCTGCTGCAAGGCATCCTTTTGTGTGACCAGTCTAGGGTATTTTGACATCTCCCTTTATTGCAGGAAGGATAACTATGACAATGGCCTTCCTAAAAAGTTGAAAGATGGCTTAACCTTGGTGGACTCAGATGAGTTAGGTGTGGACAGACAAAGCAGAACAAGAGGACTCACTGTCATCTCTCACCTTGTAGTGACTGACTTGGACATCAAGTTTCAGTACCGGGGGAAGGAGTACGGGCAAACCATGACGGTCAGCAACCCTCAGGGCTGCCGGCTCTTCTACGGGGACCTGGGCCCCATGCCCGACCAGGAGGAGCTCTTTGGTCCCGTCAGCCTGGAGCAGGTCAAGTTCCCGGGTCCAGAGCATATCACGAATGAGAAGCAGAAGCTGTTCACCAGTAAGCTGTTGGATGTCATGGACAGGGGACTGATCCTGGAGGTCAGCGGACATGCCATTTATGCCATCAGGCTGTGCCAGTGCAAGGTGTACTGGTCCGGGCCATGTGCCCCCTCACTTGCTGCTCCTAACCTGATTGAAAGGCAGAAGAAGATCAAGTTGTTTTGTCTAGAAACATTCCTTAGTGGTGAGTCTGTTTGTAGAAGATTGATACTGGGAGGTGCCCCCTGAAGATTTTTCTCCTTCTTCTTCCCTCCTCTCCTATGTTTTCCTGGCATAGCAAAAAGTCAAGGGACAAGAGGGCTCTGGTTCTAAACTAGGACAGGGACTCAGGAAGTCACAGAAAGAGGTGCATTCCAAGGCTGTCTGCATGGAAGGAGTTTTGAGGTTGGTGATGGCTTCTTTGGGGACAGAGGAAACAGTCCTGCCAGGACTCTCCTCCCCAAATGTGAGGTTATCTTTCACTCTTGAAAGTTCACTTTATTCATCATAGTTAGCAAAACTCACACTCTTCTTTTGGGAAATCTCTGAGTGGCTAATTTAAGGAGGAAAAATTTAGAAAAAGTATTTGAATCCCAAATCTATATCCTCATTGTCCAGTAGAACCCTCTGAAAAGATAGAAAAGTTATATTTTTGTCCTATCCAATTTGGTACCCATTGGTCACATATGTCTGGTGAGCATGTAAATGCGACTGATACCAAGGAGTTATTTATTTAAAATTAGTCGCCATATGTAGCTTGTGCCTATGGTACTGGGCTGTGCGAAAGATGATGTTTATTGACACAGATAGAGAACAATCCTGAAGTGCCTTCCCATCTTCTGCAGAGCTCATTGCCCACCAGAAAGGACAGATAGAGAAGCAGCCACCATTTGAGATCTACTTATGCTTCGGGGAAGAATGGCCAGATGGGAAGCCCCTGGAGAGGAAGCTCATCTTGGTTCAGGTGAGGCGATAAGACCATGTCAGCAACTCTTCTTTGTGCTGGTGCTTTAGGCCCTCATCTGGGATGGGTCCTGGCTGAATAGCTAGGGGCGAATGTATACTTTAATGCCCTCAGAGAGACAGCTGACTTAAGCTTTGCAGTGTAAGACTGTGCTGGACACAATACCACATGCTTATCATGTGTGAACAACTTAGTGGACACTTTACCTTTCACTCTCTTCCTGATGTTAGGGTATTGCTAACACCTTATGAGATGTAACATTTTCCATCACTTTATGTAAAAGGTTTTGGCCATCTTTGTAAGATGTTTGGCCATGTTCTGGGGATGATAAGCAAGTCTACTTGAACTGTGCATGGAGTTAGGCACCAAGATAGACAGTGGATGTTACTTGATTCACAGTTTTGCCAAGTAAGAAGTTGTCTGGCTGGGCATGTGGAATGATGCAACATTCAGGTTCCTTACCTTGGATTAACCAACTTCTAGGGTGAACCTTGACTAGCGAAACTATAGCTCTTTACTAGCACCTGGATGTTTGGGTGGGGAGAGGCTTTTCTCAGGACCTCAGTGGTTCTTCATCAGTGTCGGGGGCTTCCCTGCTACATAAACATACCTGTTTTTCAGTAGAAACTCGTGTGCCCTTTCCTGAACAGGTCATTCCAGTGGTGGCTCGGATGATCTACGAGATGTTTTCTGGCGATTTCACCCGGTCCTTTGACAGTGGCAGCGTTCGGCTGCAGATCTCCACTCCAGACATCAAAGACAACATCGTCGCCCAGCTCAAGCAGCTGTACCGAATCCTTCAAACCCAGGAGAGCTGGCAGCCCATGCAACCTGCCCCCAGCATGCAGCTGCCCTCTGCCCTGCCTGCCCAGTGATCCTGACTGCTGTGTCTCTCTTCTCGCCTCTCTTTTTTTATATTGTACATACGGATTTTTTTAATGCACATTTAACCAACTTTTTAAGTCTCCTTTCTCTAACATCCTTAGAGGTCTGTGACTTTCCAAATATTCTAGTTTTGAAAATTGCTCTTTAATTTATCAAGATGCCATCCCTCTGAGGGTTTCCTTTTAGATCTTCCACAGTGCGCGTAGGAGATTTGATTTGGGAGTTTAGACACCAGAGTTCTAGTTGCAGCTGTGCTTCTGTGAGGCAGGTTATTTAACTTAAGGGCTTCAGATGTATCACTTGTGAATAAATAAGGTTTGGGATGATGTCCAATTGCATTCAGCCTTAAAACTATGACTTGAGTACTTTCCTCTACTTGTGTAAGACAAAACTGCCCAGAGCAGGACCCTTCTGCATTGTTCTTGTTTTTTTATCAAAGTTCCTTAGGCACTGATCTGCCCTGAATTGAGCTCTGTTTGACTTGTTCTGCTAGTACAGTAGGTTAGTTCCCTGCTGGGGGAAGTAACAGGGAGAGGAGCTGACTGGTTGCCTAGGAACCGGTTTGGTATCTAAATAGAAATGAGTGCCAAGGTCTGAAAGTCACCCAACCTGTGGAGTTAAAGCTCATAAAGTGGGCGTCAGAGGGGAAGCTGGTGACACGGAAAGCCTAGGGATTCCATGAAAAAGTGGCTGTCAGGTGTTTATCTTGTCACCACTGATGCCACATTCTATGTGGAGTGAGTGTGTGTATGTGACTCCACGGTATACTCAAGGTAGAAGCTCTCCTTTTTCTCATTTCCTTCTGAAGATGAGCTGGAGGGAGTTGGGCATCTAAGATACACTGTGACAACCAAAGGGACGGTTCTTGTTTAGAGACTTAAAAGGGTCTTTCTGACATGTGAGTTTTTCCAATTGGGAAGAATGAGGTGTGACAAATGTCAGAGAAGGCAGTGCTCTTCTGGGCAAGGCTCAAACCTGCTTCTGTCTCTTGCTGTGAGCGAAGGAGTAGTGTAGAAAACACAACTGTGTCTCACAGAGTGTCACCCCAGCACCTTCTTGTTTGAATTCTAAGTCTCAGATGAAAAACAAGATGTATACCTCTGGTTATAGGTTCTAATCCTCTTGAATGCTGATGTCTTTTTGTTTCGTGTAACAGGGCCCAATCCTGTGTGTATAGTCTGTTCACCTTAAATGAAGAATAGCACTTCCTACTTTTCAAACCACTGAAAGTTGAGGTGGATTTAAAGTCTAAAATCTCAACCTGATATTGGGTGACAGGTTTACTTAGGATGCTTGAGCTTTGGTTTAAAACCCTTTAAAGAAATTGTTAAAAGCAGGACTAAGAAAACTCTGGGTAAGTTAAGAAAGGTGAGTGCAGAGCCTGGTGGTGGTGGCACATGCCTTTAATCCCAGCACTTGGTAGATAGAGGTAGGAGCATCTCTGTGAGTTTGAAGCCACCCTGGTCTACAAGAGCTAGTTCAGGACAGCTATGGCTGTTACACAGAGAAACCCTGTCTCAAACAACCAATAAAATAAAATATAAAAAAGTAGATATGTGTGTGAATAAAAACAAAGCATAATTGTATAACTGTACACACATACAAAAGCATGAAAATGTCAGAGTAAAACTCTTTGTATGCTAACTAAAATTCTTTTAAAGAGATATTTAGGTATAAGTTTAAGAGTTGGACATTTATAGATCAGGATTCATGCAAGGCATAAGGAGTTTATTATTATTATTTTTGGAGGAATGTAAAGTAACATCATTTGGTGAGTTGAAGTGAGGGAGTCTTGATATGTGGTTGCACCATGGAATCTGGGAGCTCCAAGCTAAAAATAACTCATTATGGGAAAATTGGAAGGGCAGCTGTGGAATAGGGACCATCATCTTTCCCCTCTGTGAAATGTAACAGGTTAATAGGGAAGGCCAGATAACAGGAATTGGTGAAGAATGTTGAAAAATAAGTTCTGAAGTGCTAAGGACCGAGCTTCTAGCATGTGGCTGTAATGAAAAGTGTGATAGGAGGAAAGATTTTATGTGGTCCTAACTAGACATTCCAGTTTCTTCCTTGTCTTGCATCTTTTGCAGCATGCTCAGAGAGTAAATTACATGCAGGGATCGTCTATGATCATCTCTAGTGAGTTTTCTCTGGTTTTGATAGACACCAGGCACCCTTTCTTAGGGCTCAGTTTCCTGCGTCTTCCATTCACTCCCTAGCCACCTTCTCCCTTGTCATCCTCTCAAAACTCAGAAGGGAGGAGGACGTTCCTTAGCTCCTCCTCCTCCTCAATGTGCACTCTAGGTAAACTGGGAAGGCAAATATCAAATTTGGTTTCTTCCCCATAATTAAGTCCCTGGTTGTATGTTCCCATAGCATCTTAAACTTTCAGAATAACTGTGTTCTGTGTAAATTCCTCATCATCTATGTCCAACATGGCTGTTTGTCTTGGATTTACTGCCAGGTCATCAGCAGCGTTTGATACAGTGTGTTCTCAGATATTTTTGCTGTAATAAATGAACTAAGTCTTCCAGTTTGGAGATTCATTGCTAACTACCATGGGGATATAAAATAAATTTGGGAAAGAAAAAGTACAATGCTAGAGTACTGGTTGTATCAATTTTTAGTATCTGGTTTCCTCTGAGGTAAGAACCTCTGTTAGGTTGGCAGGCCCTACCACTGGTCTCCCTTATGTGCCATCTGTCTAACTCACTGTTAGTCCTTTTCTGTCTGAAGGTGTCAGCAAGGGAGAACCAACCTCCAGTCCAGGTCTTCATTCTGCTAATCATAAATTGGAACAATTTTTTCAGGCTAGAGTTTTCTCAAAATTTCCCTTCACACAGATATATTTTAAGTTGCTGGTAGTTTAAAAGGCTTTAATTTCTTATGTGAACAGTTGTCCCTCCTAACTACCTGTTGTAAGATTTTTCTCTTGGGGAAGGGACACGGCAACATCTACCTCTCTTCCTAAGGCCTCACTGACCTTAGGCGCATTTCCACTAAAGTCAATCTGGGGAACTATTGAGTCTATTAGGCTTACTTACAGAGCAGTAGGTGAGGGGTGATGGGCAGAATTGTGGGTAGCCTTAAAGCTGGGTGCATGCTTTTAACCCCAGCACTCGGGAGACAGGCAGGTGGATCTCCCTGAGTTCAAGGACAGCTTGGTCTACAAAGTGAGTTCTAAGACATCCAGGGATGCAACACAGAGAGACACTGTCTCAAAAAACAAAAACCAACACAAAAAAGCAGCTATGCTGGAGGTTCTGCACCCACTATGGATGTTAGCTCTTCTATGGCTTCCTTGGTGATATTCCGCTTCCTAGCTGAACTAGTTCTAGGACTGGGAGGAGCAACTGGGTGGTGAGGGTCCCAAGACCCTCTATTTGTAAGGGAATGTCAATGGTTAAGCCTAGTTGGACAAGACCACACAGTTGAACTCATGAAAACAGTGGCACTTTGGTTCCAAGGATAGGCACACTACCACCTGAACCTCTTGGCCTCTGCATCTTCACTTTTTATTTGAGTCTCCTACCTGGTGGCATGGTGGTACAGACTCTAACCTCACTCTGGAGGCTGAGGCAGGAGGATTGTCACAAGTTTGAGGGATACATCCTCTCAAAACCAAACCAAACCAAAAAACAACAGTGTGGCTATAGAGAGACCTCAGTGGGTAGGAGTGTTTGTTTTTCTTCCAAAGTTTTGAATTCGGTTCCCAGGACCCACGTTGGGCAGCTCACAAAACTTTTAACTCCCGGTGATCCTACTACTCCCTTTTCTGGCTTCCTGGGCACCCACACATACGAACATGTTAATGTAAATAAACTAAACCTCTTAAAATGATCAGCAAACTGTACTCTCGGGCCTTGAGCACCATGAGATGGGTTTGCTGTTCTGTATAATGCAGTGTTATCTCTCGTGCCCAGGCACACTGAGAGTGAATACTCAGGGCTGCAGAGGTAGCTCAGTTAGTGTTTGTCTAATGCGTACAAAGTCCAGAGCTCAGTCCCTGCATAAACCAGAGTGACAAGTCCCGTTCCAGGCCAGCCCCAGCTACACAAAATGCTGTCAAAGTAAAATAATACAATAAAATAGTGGCCAGTTTCCTGAGTTCGGTCCCCCAAATCCACTTACAAGGTGGAAGCGAGAAACCTGACACGGCGCTGTAGCACGCGCCCATACAATAAGACATTTTTTTTTTAAGCAGTGAATATTCACGGTCTTGGTACTCAACCTATCACGTCCAGGATTTACGGACATTAAAAAAGAAAGAAAGGAAGGAAGGAAGGAAGGAAGGAAGGAAGGAAGGAAGAAAAAAAAAAAAAAGAAAGAAAGAAAGAAAGAAAGAAAGAAAGAAAGAAAGAAAGAAAGAAGAAAGAAAAAAGAAAAAGCTTTATAGCACTGCCCACAGAAGAGGCGTCCTGGCTGAACCGCCGACTGACAGCACCAGATCCCGGATACTACCTCCCACTTCCGCCCGGCCGGCCAGCCGGCTTCTGTCCTACCGGAAGGGGCGGGCCTAAAGTGGCCGTACTCCCACCCGGTCCACCGCCTCGTCAATGGTTCCGGCTTGCGTTCGCGCTATGAATGACGTCACGGAGGGACAGCGTAGAGCGGTTCGCGTGTGCATCAGGCTGTCTTTCCCCGGGTTCTTCCTCATAACCGCGTGGTTTTCGCAGTTTTGTGTGGGGCGCGGTACAGTTAGTTGCCTTCCCGGCCGCTTGCCAGTGAGCCGGAAGGACTTCCTGCGTCCCCGAGCCTTCAGCGGAAGTGCAAGCTCAGTGTCTTGAGTCACAGCGCTACCTTATGTAACTGGTCTCTCGTAATGTCACGCGTGGGTACGTGTGGTGGAAGGGGAGGCAGGCCCAGCAGTGTTAAAATGTGGCCCTGCCCCAGGTCGAGCTGGTCTCACCTGTGTGTCGGAGGGTGAGGCGGTGGTTACTCCGCATTCTTGCTAACACTGGTTTGATCAGGCTGCTGTGACAACTCTTAGTGGGAGAAAGGGGACTTGGCAGTGGAAAGCTTAACGTTTGCAGCCCAGGGCTCTGTTTCAGACTGGCAGTTTGGGGAGAAATGGCGGTAACTTTTGCCAGAGACTGTCGCAGAGTAAAAATTGCACCAGATGAAAATAAGAATCGAAGCCAGAGACAGTATCATTGTGGCTAGGCCAGAAGCATGGCTTCGGGAAACTTATGTCTGCCAGAGGAATGGGGTGTAGCACCGGTGACCCTATGTCGACAGTTAATGACTTCCCCCTACCACATTTTTTCCTAGGCTCTTCCCCAAGTGTTGGAAGCTGAACTGTGGCTCACAGAAGGGAACTGTGGCTAGCTAGGAGGCTACGCTTGGTGAAACTTCCAGATCTCATGTCAACGCCAAGCCCTCAGCAGCTGGTGGCAGCTGCTCGGCAGACCCTAGGCATGGGAAAGAGAAAGGGTCCACCTCGAGCTGTCTGTCTTCACCTAGCAGGAGAGGTGCTGGCCGTGACCCGCGGGCTAAAGCCAGCTGTTCTCTGTGACCGCACTTCTGCTGGCGCCTTGGCGCTCCAGAGCTATCTGGAGGAGCTGCAGGGGCTGGGCTTCCTGACGTTGCCACTTCACATTCTTGAGATTGGGGAGAATAACCTCATTGTCAGTCCAGAGCATGCCTGTCGGCATTTGGACCAGGTACTGCTTGGAACCACAGCGTTAGTGGATGTCTCCTGCTCCCAGTCTCATCCATCTGTCTGCTCACTGGACCAGCTCCAGGACTTGCAATCTGTCGTAACTGAGATCATCACACATTTTCAAGGACTGCGGAAGGATGTGTCTCTGGGAGTCTCCTACAGCAAGCTGCATCCCTCAAACTGGAATCTCTGCACTGTATTTGGGATACTCCTGGGCTACCCTGTCTCTTACACTTTTCACCTGAACCATAGAGACGGCAACTGCTTAGCCATGACCTCCTTGCGGGTGTTCACTGTCCGGATTTCATGGCTGCCTGATCAACCTCCAATTCTTCTCTACTCCTTTAGTGTTCCAGAGAGTTTGTTCCCAGCCCTGAGGCACTTGCTTAGCACCTGGGAGAAGGATCTCAGAACCCGATTTAGGGCTCAGAATGACTTTGGTGACCTCAGCATCTCCTCTGAGATAGTCACACTGCCTGCTGTAGCCCTCTGACTTAGCTCTGCCCGTTGAGAAGGTATTAGTGAAAGCTTTTCTCTGGGTGGAAGATGTCAATCTATCATTTACAAAAAGTTTAAATTATATCTTTATCTCAGTGTTTTAAGTTTTATATATTTTCTTAAAATTTTTTATTGAGTTATATGTATTTTCCCAACTCCCCTTTTTCCTCTTCCTTCCTCCCCTCTACCCACCACATTCCCAGTTTACTCAGGATATTGTGTCATTTTTCCTTTCCTGCGTAGATCCCTGTATATCTCTCTTAGGGACCCCTTTGTTACCTTGGTTTCATGGGGTTGTGCCTGTAGGATGATTGTCCTTTGCTTTACATCTAATATCCACTTATGAATGAGTACATATTATATTTGTCTTTCTGGGTCTGGGTTACCTCACTCAGGATGTTTTTTTTCTAGATCCATCCATTTGCTTGCAAATTTCGAATAGTACTCCATTGTGTAAATGTATCCCATTTTCCTTATCCATTCTTCTGTTAAGGGGCATCTAGGTTGTTTCCAGATTCTGGCTATCCGAATCATGCTGAATTAGCATAATTTTAAGTGTCTTGGGAACAGTGCTGTGCAGTCACTTGGCCACTTATGTGAATGGGATAGTTATTAGCAGCAGTAGTATGTTTCTGTTTCTATATTAGGAGTTCCTATGTACTTAGCAGAGGTGTCTGTTTTTCATTGAGTAAGAAATAGGAGAGAGTGGAAAAAGGAGCATTGTGGAGACAAAGCAACATACCCTTGGATGGTGACCTGCCCCAAGTGGATAGTGCCTTAGAGGGAAGGAGAACGATTGGGTACTTTGCATGTTTATGTGGCGCTAATTGAATTAGGATATGCCACCATGATGTCTAAGTGTCATGCTCGTGCTGTGTTTTCCAGGAATATACACTTCTGAAGAATAGTCTTGCAAGATGAAGTTTATTTACGGCATGGTTAAAAAAATATAAAACTAGAAATCTAGATTTACTTGGAGGGAAAACCTAAGTTGCCAAGTCCAAAACTCAAGTTTTTCATGGAATTGTTAGCTTCCTAATTTTACCCAGACATACAGATGCCAGAAGTTATTCAGATCACCAAGTTGTCTTTGTTTGCCAGGAACACCACTAGTGCTGTAGCAATCACCACCATCAGCACCAGGAGCCATTGGCCACATTGCCCCTGTGTGGAAGGAGGCAGAGACAGGAGAGAGCTTCTGTGAGTTAGTTAGTTGGCGAAAACAGGCAAGAACAGTCCTTTGGTATCTTAACCCAGTGGAAAACCTCACATTGGTGGCAGGAAAGACATCTTTGCTTCAGTATCTCCCCTGCCCCACTTTATGTCACATCTCTTGAGATAAATATTCAAAAGTAGAAACTAATTCAGCAAAATAATGCTCTCTTTGTGTGTCTCAATGCTTTTTAAGTCTTTCTCCTGCCCTTGTCATCATGTTCACAATAAATCAAGAGAGAACTCTTGATTTCATACTTGAGACAACACAGAACACAGAAAAAAAAAGTATCTTTTTTTTCTGAAATACTTGGGATTAGCAGTGTTTCAGATTTTGCCTTCTTTTTTTTTTTATAGTGTTTGTATAGACTTTACCAGTTGTGCAGACCTAATAAAAAGGCACCCTAAATCCCCAAACCCACATGCTCCCAAAACATCTGCAGCTTTTTGAGCATTATACTTGTGCATGCGTGGTGTGTTTTGTCTAGAATGTGTCAGGGTTTCAGAGTGGGCTCCATCTAGTGTGTCTCAAGAGATGCATGAAAATTGGGTGGATCATAGACAGTGTTTCTTTCACATTTATTCATAATTGTCATATTATTTCATATTGCCATACTGTTGGCATAATGTAAATCAAGTGGAACAGGACAGGATGGCCAGGTATTGGTGAGGACTGGTATACTTTATGGGTAAGTCTGGCATTAAAAGGGAACAGTTCCACTTTCATATAAGGCTATAGAGAAGACTGAGTCCTCTTGCTCTGGAAGATAGCTGTGTCTCAGGGCTTCTTGACAGTGCTGTAGCTTTTGAAGACAGGAGAGGTACTTGTCATTGAGGATGTCTAACACTGAATTCAGCTGTCTGCAGTGGGGACAGCATAACAAAGTGTCCCAATTCAGTTTGGGACATAACTCCAGAAGGAGACTTCCCTGAGTACTATCTCCTTTATTTGTTTTGAGTTAACCTTCCTGCTTTTCTCAGAAATTTTAGTTACTCTTTTTCCTACCACATAGTTTACCGGAATATGTTGCGGTATACAATTGGTTATGCTGCATATATTATATTTGACACATGAAAATGCTTCTTTTTTTTTTTTTTACATTATTGTTGTTGGCATGTGTGTGTGTGTGTGTGTGTGTGTCTGTGTGTGTCTGTGTGTGTGTCTGTGTGTGTGAGTGTGTATGTGTGTGTGAGTGTGTGTGTGTCTGTGTGTGTGAGTGTGTGTGTGTGAGTGTGTGTGTGTGTGTATCTGTGTGTGGTGTGTGTGTGTATCTGTGTGTGGTGTGTGTGAGTGTGTGTATCTGTGTGTGGTGTGTGTGAGTGTGTGTATCTGTGTGTGGTGTGTGTGAGTGTGTGTATCTGTGTGTGGTGTGTGTGAGTGTGTGTATCTGTGTGTGGTGTGTGTGAGTGTGTGTGTGTGTGTCTGTGTGTGTGTCTGTGTGTATCTGTGTGTGGTGTGTGAGTGTGTGTGTGTGTGTGTGTGTGTGTGTGCTAATATCATAGTGCATATGTGGAAGTCAGAAGACAATCCTTACAGTCACTTCTCTCCTATCACCATGTCCCAGGGATTGAATTTATGTCATCTGACTTGGCAGCAGATACTTTTACCTGCTGAACCAGCTTACTGGCCCCAATTCATGCAGATGCTTTTATATGACTTTGCAAATAGGCATATTAAAAAATGAGTTCTTAGAGCACAAAAGACTTAGAAGTAGTTGGAGGACAAGCCTCTGTTCGTTGGGAGCTAGTTGTTTCTGCATACTTCCAAGGGTGTGTGAGTTTGGAAGTATGTTCCCAGGAAAGTGTTTGCTACTTAAAAGATATTATGTAAAATAAATCACTGTGATACTTAGTATGTGAATGTGTTTAGCAAATATTTTTATCTTCTGGTTGACTTCCTAATAGGCTACCATATAACCTTGATAGCTATTGTTTTAAATTTAGAAGAAGAAAGTTTGCAAATCTATCCAAGAGCAAAGAAATCTGTAGAGGAAAATGAATACCTGTGGGCACCCAGTCACAAGTTAAGCTTGAAAGTTTCTGCTTTCCAGTTGCCTTGCAGGAAGTTTCCCTGTTCCTTACAATCTAGATCAGTGGTTCTCAACCTTCCTAATGTGTGACCTTTTAATACAGTCCCTCATGTTGTAGTGACTCCCAACCATAAAATTATTTCATTGCTATTTCAAAACTATATTTTTGCTAATGTTATTGATCATAAGGTAAATACCTGATGCGCAAGATATTGGATATGCAACCTCAAAGGGGTTATGACCCACAGGTTGAGAACCATGAGTCTAGATGAACCCACACAGTCAGGATGAACACTCACTGTTTGGATGAATCTTTACACTCTGAGGTTGCCTCCTCACCTCCTTTTTCTCGGCCTGGAGCTGAGATGTCTCCTTTTGTAGCTGGTTTCTGAGCTCCCAGTCTTTCTCCTCCCCTGTACTCTCAGGCTTTGCTTCATCAAGGGAGAACTTTGGATTCCGCACAGGTAAAGCCTGATCTAAAAAAGCAGCCAGAGTCTCAGTGACAGCAAAAGACCCTTGTGTGAGAGGGCTGGCCCTGTCACTGTCACTGAGAACCCTTAGGCTGGCCCTGTCTCTGTCACTATGAACCCTTAGGGTTACTTGGAGAACAGAGAGCCAGCAGATTTGTCCTCATCTTCACTGAATGGAATAGAACATTCCGTGTCAAAGAACTCAGACACACTGGGCATGGTGGTGCACCCTTTAGTCCCAGCACTTGGGAGGCAGAGGCAGGTGGCTCTGTGAGTTCCAGGATGGCCAGAGCTCTGTAGTGAGACACTGTATTAAAACCAAACCAAGCAAATAAAGAAAAACAACAACAACAACAAAAACTCCTTGAAGCAAGGTTGACATCTGTTTTTCTTTGAGTCTGTATTAATTTGATAGTTTTTGTGAATGCTTACCAATTGAAATTGTTCCATTATTGTCACATAGTATCTAGTTTCTCATGTTTGCTAAATGCTTCTATTCAACGCTGTGTCCTTTGCACCATTTTTCACTTTTGTGTCTTGAAAATGGAAGTTATTCTAGACTGCCTCTTAATATTTTAAAGCGGTTTTCAGCCACCTTGTCCAAGTTTTGGAGAAAAGAGCACTGGACTAGAGCCAAGTTGTTCTGCATTATTATTTTAGTTAATCTTTTAATTTATATGGCCAGAGATTTTTATTTTCTTGTATGTGCTATGTGGGCACAATCATTTCTGCATTCTCCTGTATTACACCCAATAGTTATGAGAATAAAATGACAGACTATGTTGTTGTGGATAGCAGAGGAGACCCTGGGGCCTCTGTGTGGCTGATGAGCCCTTAGCAGGCTTGGGCAGCAGCCTGGTCAGGCTGGAGTGAGAGGACTCTGGTGTGCTGTGTAGTCTGGGCTGAGGAGCTGGATGTATTTGTAAAGTCAACTGTGTAAAAACTGACATAAAATTCTGAGTTCAAAATCAATTTATTGAAATGTTCAACACAAACAATGTTTTCCGAGAAAGTAGAAACCCTTTCCCACAGTTTATGTACCTCTCAGAGGCTGACTAAAATGTCCAGGTCACTGGTAGTTTCTCAAAACATTTCCCTACCCCCTGACTTCACAGACTCTCAGGAGTGGGGGGAGGTGACCCCAAGAAGTCATGTAGTCCATTCCCAGCCTCTAGGCAGACAAAGTGAGAGCAACAGTTAGTGGGAGTAAATTTGCTGACCTTTCTTTAAGAGTTTCTCCTGTTCTTGATGGTGTAAGGACTGTTTCTGAAGCAGACCTGTTGGGAGACAAAAGGAACTTGTCTGTGCTAGCAGACCTACTGTGAAGACTCATTTAAGATGTCACCATCTGTTAGGGACTGAATATTGTTCCTCAATACTTTTGTGCTGAAGTTCTGACTCCTGTAATGTGACCTTCCTTGGAGACAGAGTCTTTGAAAGGGTAACTAAGTAAAAATAAGGTCATTAAGTTGGGTCCCACTCCAGATAACTGTTGTTTTTATAAGGAAGGGAATACTTAGACCTACACATGCTCCATGGAAAGCCATGTGAAGACACATAAGAAAGGAAAGCCACTGGCAAAGCTAAAGAGAGGCCTAGAGCAGGCCCTCACTCCAGGAGGCGCTAACCCTCTGGACAGCTTGGTTTTGAACTGCAGCCTCCAGAACTGTGCAATAGCTCATTTTTGTCCAAGTCACTTACCGTGGTACTTCATTACCAATATGTCTTCCTTATGTCAGCTTCTACCGTGTCTGTGAGTCTTTGCTTAATTGTTACTTTATAAGGAACACGGTCTCAGATGGCCTTCTATACAGCAATGACTAATTTTCCTTTTAATCTTCTCATTGATTTCTTTCCCATGGAACCTCTACCTCTGGACTTTCTTAGAATGGAATTTCTTAAGAAGCTATTACTTTTGCTTATTGTATATCCCGGTGCGTATGTTTAGGGTGCCTGACTCTTATGTAGGGTTCAATGAATGCTTATTTTCTGAACCATCTCTAGTGAGAAACATCTGAGTGACATGTTCATGTGAATACATGGAATGTATAAGAAAGCCCAAGACTTCTTAAAATGGACAGTTCTGGAGCCTGGAACAATGGAGGAGCAAGAATTCTTGCTGTACACACATGAAGACCTGAGTTTAAATCATCAGCATCCACATAAAACACTGGGCATGGCTACCTGTTCCTGTTACCCTAATGCTGTCAGGTCCAGGGGCAGAGAAGGGAGGATCAGTGGAGCTAGCTCGCCAGCTTTGCTGGGAAACAGCGACATACTCATCCTTAAGGGACTAAGATGGAGAGCGACAGAGGAGATACTCAACACTCTCCAGCCCTCTTACCTCTGTGCATGTTTCATGGGCACCCATATAACCATACATATACACCACACACATACACACACACACACCATAATACACATCACCCATACACATCACAACTCCCCCACATTCCATACATGCACACATTACACATACCACACACATACAAACTGTACACATAGCTGCAATTCTTCTTCTTTTTTTTTTTTTGGAGATAGGGTTTCTCTGTATTGTTTTGGAGCCTGTCCTGGAACTTGATCTGTAGACCAGGCTGGCCTTGAACTCACAGAGATTCGCCTGACTCTGCCTCCCCACTGTTGGGATTAAAGGCATCACCACTAACACCCAGCTTGTAATTCTTGTAGAAATGTAAATGGTTGTCATGGACAAGGAGGAAAATAGAGAGGAAACACAAGAACAGATGCTAATATGCAACTTGGGAAAGAAACAAACCATGTAACTTGTGAAGAGCAAACGACCTGACCCTCCCTTTTCAGGAAGTGGTCCTGAGAGTGTGCAGAAACGGGACACACCAGAGTTGGGGGGGGGGGCTTCCTGTGGATGCCTTTTGTGGGCGGCACACTGGAAGCCACCTGTGCAGGTTTAAGCCTAAAGAGAATGCTTACCCTGCAGCTGTTGTATTCTGCTCATCAGGACCTGTTTCTCCTCCTCCGACCTCTTCAGTTGGTCTGAAAGTGAAAGAACACAGACTAAAACAGAAGAGCAGCAGAGGGTGGAACCGAGAACCATGCCCTGTCCTCTCTGTGGCCTCTGAAATGTCAAGTGTCTTTCAGGTCTGAAGAGGAAGGCCAGCATCCGCATACAAACATCACCGTGTTGTGTGTTGTGTGCACACCTGTGGGTCCCTTCAGCCCACACCGACACAGCTGGGAAGCCTTCATTCTGCCAGTGTTTGTACGAACCTCTCCTTTTCAAATTAAGAACATGGCCTTGGCATGTGACTGGCATAGGTGCAGTGGTGGCCCTGCCCACAGGGACAGGCTGGAGAAGAGTGCACAAAGTCCTAGTGGAGCACAACTGATGCCCATTTCGGTGATGAAGGCAGACCCCCGCCTTTCCCTCATGGAAAGACAAAATCATCTGGCCAAGCAGAAATGAAGACCAAAGACCCTCCCCACAGCCTCTCCCTGACCTCATTCTGTTGTGGTTCTCATGGCCCCAATACCCCCAAGAAGAGAAGTACCTTGTAGGTCCTGAGTGTCAGAGCTCTGCTGCTCTCTGTCCCCTTGCAGGCGCTCAATTTTGGCCTGCAGCTCCTGCTGCTCACGTTCTAAAAGCCGCAGGGCCTGGTTCATCTGTGTGTCTCTGCTGTCTGCTCCCTGAAGGGATGAGGCGATGAGGAGGTGCCATAGGGCAGCCAGTCAGCGTGGGTGGGGACAGAGCAGGTGCCATAGAACAGAAAACAGTAGAGCTTTAGAACCTGGGAAAATGCAAACTTCCCTCCTCTCCCCTTTGTTTTCTATCCTACATGTTTCCAGCAGTGCATCTGACTAGATAGTTATAGGACATGATGTCCTGGTGCCTAGACAGGTCTCCACATCAAGGCACACCAAGTTGGAACTTTTCTTGATGTTTCACTTTACCTTTGCTGTTAGCACAATCATTTGTTGAGGGAGAGGGGCAGTTGGGAGTATTTTCACAAATAATTACTGTTTGTAAACCTCAAAACACTTTCCTAAGAATTGGCGTATGCATGATGGGAAGAAGAAAGCAAAAGTTGAAATATAGATGCTGTGTGCTGTGCGGCCAGTGAGACCTGTGCCTCTAAAAGTCTCATTTCCTCATCAGCCATGCTTTTTTCTCTTGGGGGAAATTGTAAAGATTCACTTTGGGGGCAGATCCTCAAAGTTCTAAACTAAGTGAATGAAATTTATGTGTTACTGGAAATAATTGGGGAGCCCCACCTGGAATGCCATATATTACCAGAGAAGTTGGGGTCTTCTCTCAGTTCTTAGATTTGTTGATAAAAAATTTAAAGAACACATCAAGGAAACTTATCTTTGCAACAGATGAAAACCACTATAGAAAACTACAACCAATCAAAATGCATATTTGTGGAGCCCAGTCTCAATGGATACATGTACAAAACAAGTCTAGCACCTAAGGCTTGGGGAAACACTGCTGTAGAGAGGCAAAAAGACTGTAAGAGCCAGAGATGAGGGAGTTTGCTGTGAGATTCTGTCTCCTAGTAACTTCTGAAGTGAATCCATAAAGTCTCACTAGCATGACTGCTCAAATACGAAGTGTACAAGCAGGACACCAATATACAGGCCAAGCTAGATGGGGAAACCCATGAGGCTTCAACCCTGCACAAAGAAAAGGAAAGCTACAGGAAAGCTGGGAGCAGGAGAGGTGGTCCCTCCTCCAGGAAAGAGCATACCAATCACTTGTCCAGTGTCAAATGGTCAGCCCTGAAAACACACATACAAGAAATATGTGGCTTCAACCATTTATATTTAGGAATTTATATGGACATACATATATGCATGCAAGAGTAAGTGATGGAAAAAGGGGCTGTAAGTTTGAAGGAGAACAGGGAATGATGTATGGGAGAGTTTGGAGGGAGGAAAAGCAGGGAGAAATGTAATTAAAATCTTAAGGAAAAAATTGAAGATTGTGAGCAGATTTTGAAGAAAGTGTTTTCTTAGCTAAGAAAGAAAAAACACCCCAAACACTAACAATGATAAAAATAGAGTGTGCATACTGTAAATCTCAGCATCTGCCTAGAGGACAACGATGGAGAAGAGAGAAAGAAAGCCATGCCTTTTGAGTTGGGGGTGGAGGTTTGGGGGTTTGGCAAACAGCCGGATGGCAGAGGAGATGAAGGTAGAATAACCTCAGAGGAAAAAAATCTGGAAGCATACCTCAGCTTTGTCAAGTATTAGAAAGAAAGAAGAGATGAAAAGAAAAGTTATACTTTTCTGAGAACATCAGGAAAATGCATGGGCTTAACCCAATAGCATGGCTGTGGCTCAGTAAGTGACTACACCAGGGCCAGGCTTTCTGGGAAGGGACAGTGAACCATCTTAATAAAGGCATAGTTATTCTTCCTTTGGCATGGCTCAAGGTGGGTCTGCCTTTTTGAGGGATGGTTTGTTAACCAGATGACTGCTCAGCTCCAGTGGACTAACTCTTATGTTTTAGGTAGCTGGGAACATTAGGTCTCCACCCAGGCCAGAGGTAACACATGCAAAGTAATCGCTAACTTGTATCAAGTGCTCATATGTACCATAGACTAAACACTTTGTGTGGATACCATTACCCTTATTTTGCTGATGAGGAAATGGGTTTATGAAGGTTAATTAGATTTTCTAAGATGACAGATTGAAAGCATAGGAACTTTTGAGTATGCCAAGGGATTACAGTAGTTTGTTAAGAAATGCATTGACAGAATGTGTTAACACCTGCAAATAGACTAGTCACATTTATTGCATGCAGAACAGTGGGCAGTTGTGCACTGCGTACTCTGCTGGGATGGTGTTTGAATAGTGTGCAGTTAGCAGGCTGATCAACCCAATGACTATTCCAACCCAGGCATTTATATTTGGTTCATGTCTTTCCACTGGGTACTTAATTCATTTGCATGAGCAGTGCAGGCTTTATTTCTAAGTACAGAATCACAGTTCAGAGGCAAAACAGTGAGTCCAGTACTAAGTGAGCACGGGGTGAGGATTTGAAAGCTCCTTGTTGCATTTCTCAGGGCTTTGGGGCCCAACCCAGGAGCATCTTTTCCCACCAGACCCTTTCCCCAACTTCTGCCCTCATTCCCCTCCCATGTCGGGGGCCTTGTACCTGTAGTTTGGACTGAAGCACATGCAGTTGGCTCTCTAGCTCCCTGTGCTGGTCTCCTAGGGTCCTCCAGTCCTCCTTAAGAGCCTCGTACTGACTCTTCCACTCTTCACACTTCCGCTCTGCCAAAGCCAGGGACAGCTGACAGAGAACAGAGGCATAGAGAAAGGGAAGACGCTGAACTCTAGGCTCGCTTTTATTGCAGTTTTAAGTACAGGATGGACTTGAGGAGCGTGCTCTCAGGAGTGTGTGGTTGGCCCCTTGCCCTGGGGATTGTGTCCAGGGTGCCAGCCCCCAGAACTGCACAGCATCCTCACCTGCACGCTCTGCAGTTGCTGCTCTGCGCTCATTTTCTCCTCCAGCACTTTGTGCAGTGACTCCTTAGCCTTCTGCTCGTAATTGCTCCTCTGGCCTTCCATCTCCAGCAGCACCTTCTTCATTCCCCAGGGAGTATATTTCTGAACATCAGAAGCAATTCAACAAATACACATCGAACTTCTGCCTACCCAACAGCTGGAGTACACATGTACAAAGAATTTCCCCAGGGCACAGATGCCAGTTGTCTGGCGGGCCTTTTCTTCAGGCTGGAGCTGAGCAGAAGAGTCCCTTAGGCTATATGAGGGGTGCCCGCCTTGGTAGGGTACTTCTGCCACAGCTGCAGCCACAGCCGCAGCTGCAGCCTCTATCCTTTCAGTGGGTTATCCTCTGCTAAGCTCTAGGTGCAGAGCACGCACTCCGCTGTCCCTGGGTCTGGTGGCTTTGCTGAGAACTGACACATTGGTATTCATGAGAACGGGACCCATGCTTCTGGAATTTTCATTAATAGCCCCCCACAACCCTGCCCACGCCCCAGGCCCCGCTGCTCTGCTGGGTAGATGAATCTTCCTTACTCCCCTGACAACAGTTTCCAAATGGAAAACACACTGCTGCCTAAAAGAAGTCCCAGGAATCTGAGAACTTAATGTTCTAAAAGCCGTATATTTGCATTCCTTGCTCCCCTGGTTTTGTTTGTTTTTTTGTTTGTTTGTTTGTTTTGTGTCCCCCCCTCCCCCTGGGACAGGGTTACAATCCCGGCTGTCCTGGAACTTGCTCTGTAGACCAGGCTGGCCTCAAACTCAGAGATCTAGCTGCCTCTGCCTCCCGAGCGCAGGGGTTAAAGGTGTGTATCACCACTGGCCGGCATAATGTTTCCCCTGGTTTTAGGACCAAGGAAAATACCCCTAAAACAGATAAAATAGATTTTCAGGTCCACTGAAGTGTTGGCTGCCCTCATGTTTCACCTTATTGGCTTTGCGATTTGGGGGAAGGCAGGCAGCTTTTCCAGCCCATTCTAGACCTATGTGGGTAAATCCAGAGAATGAAGCTCATTAGGAGTCATTTTCCTTTCACTTGGGATTGTCTGAAATTTTGTATTTGTATCTGAAACAGTGCTTTTTTTTTTTTGAATTTTCATTAAAAATCAAACCATAGAGTGACTGACTTGTTGAAGTCAAACATGGTGGTGTCCTAGTTATTAGAACTTAATAATAGTAGTAGCCAACCAGCTTCACTTTCGATAGAGAATTAATAGAGCACCTCGGCACAGTTGCTTATGTCTGCTACACCAGCACTGGGAGGTTGGTGGAAGGATCCCAAGTCCAAGGTCAGTTTAATAATAAGACCTTTCTCAAACAACAGATTAAAGACTTACATTCTGGCTTGTATGCTGGTCTCTTACAAGTTTGGCTGGCATACTTTAACTAATAGGAGCCTAACAAAGCAGTTCACATTGAAAAACAAAAAGAATATGCAGACCAGGAAACCTACAGACAATATAAACTGTTCCCAGCTGTTTAGGAAAGTACTATACTGATCCCTCTAGCTCTAGAAGAGAGGAGCCCACCCATTCCTACTTATCTACTTTTTCTTTAGTGTGTGTGCGTGTGTATGAGTGTGTGTGAGTGTGTGTGCGTGTGTGTGCATGCGTGCGTGTGTGTGAGCACGTGTGTGTCGGTGTGTGTGTGTGGTGTGTGTGTGCGAGTGTGTGTGCGTGTGTGTGCATGTGTGCGTGTGTGTGAGCACGTGTGTGTGAGCACGTGTGTGTGTGTGTGTGTGAGTGTGTGTGTGCGAGTGTGTGTGCGTGTGTGTGCATGCGTGCGTGTGTGTGAGCACGTGTGTGTCTGTGTGTGTGAGTGTGTGTGTGCGTGCGCACGTGTGTGTGCGCACGCGCGTGTGTGAGTGTGTGTGTGTGTGTGTGTGTGTGTGTGTGTGTGCACGCGCGCGTGTGTGCTTGCCACTGAGGAAGTACAGTTCTCTCCTCGCACCATGTGGATTCCAGGGATTGAACTTGGGTTGTCAGGCTTGGTGGCAAGTGCCCTCACCTAGGACGCCATCTTGCTGGACCCTGCTTTCCCACTTTCAGATTCAATATCTCTGTCAGGGACCTGATTTTTTTTTTAAACCTGAAATTGGACCAAATCAAGAGATTACTGAAACTAATATTAACAAGGAAAGCCAGGATCCAGTTTCTTCCAGACTCTTGAGCCTCTTGCTTCCTCTAGGTTTCTGCTAAAAACAACTTGTTCCTGAGATGCAGATCATTTTTGCAGTTTCCTGTCATGTGCTCTTTACCTGCCCTCAGATTGGCCTGTGGAGACTGGCCATGTGGTTAAAAAAAAACAAAACAAAACAAAAAAAACTTTACCAAGGCACTTTCCCCACAGTTCCCTAGGAGCTAACAACGTGTTTAGTGCTGGAATAGACAAAGAAGGGACAGTAGAGACAGTGACGTGGCAAATTAGGTCCCAAAGTGAAAATAGAGTGAGCAGTGTGGTCGTCTCCATTTGGTAGGATTTCTAGAAGGCAGAACTAAAGAGTCAAACATTCTCATTTTATCAAAATTAATGTGCTAGGGGTGTTCTCCAGAGTGCTTACCTGCATGCAGGTGTAGAGCTGGTTTTCTAGGGACCTTAGCTTGTCCTTCAGCCTGTCTTCATTAAGCTGCCCCTAAAGTAGACAGGATGAGTCAGTAAACTAAGACCAAAAAATAAATACACAGAGGCTGCCCAGTTGCACACAGGGGAAGCTCGATGCCGTGGGATGGAACCCTTTTAGGGTCAGAGCCAGCTGAGGAGCTCTGGGGGGAAGTTGGTCTTCTCTCTGCGCTAGGTCAAGGGCCATCCAGACTGGCCCCAGATCCTCTGTCCTTTGAGTTTCTCCATCAAATGAAATGGCCCAGGCAGAGGCCATTGACAGGGAGGTTCCTAAGCTGTAATTTCTCTCCTCATTGCCCCCACATGCACTGCTGCTTTCCTGCCTCCGTTGATTCTGGAGAGAATCTGTATTTGCTGCAATTCCTTGTTACGGGCTGAATGACCCCTGTTTGCCCTTCAGGCTGAATGCTGCAATTCTGTTCTGGAGGTGGGCCTCCAAAGAAGTTAAAATGCAGTCCAGTGAATCCCAGTCTAGTTTCCTGATGTTTTAGTTTGTTTGTTTGTTTTTTGTTTTTTAATGAAACAAGATCAAAACATCAGGATATACTGAGGGGAGACCACCTGAAGACAAGATGGACATCTATAACTCAAGAGAGACAAGAGGGGAGGGAGACAGACGTGGTCGGTACCTTGATTTCAGGCCAGGCAGGCCAGTGGGGCAGAGGTCTCTCTAGTAGCAGCCTTTGTATTTCACACATCGTATCCACTGAGGATTAGTTCCTAGAACCCTCGGAATGCTGGAGTCACTTATATAAATGCATAGCACTTGCCGATGGCCTATGTACATCTTCCTATATGCTTAAAATCATCTCTGGCTCACTCACAGTACACTGGAAATGCCATGTAACAGACTGATTTGGGACTAATTACAAGAAAAACAAGAAAAATGAGATGCTTTTTCTTTCAGTTATTCTCAATCCAATGTTGGTTGAATCCAAGGCAGTGAACTGGTGGCTGTGGAGGACTCTGACTGTAATTGTGTGTGTGTGTGTGTGTGTGTGTGTGGTTGGTCGGACTCACATGAGAAATGGATCTAGAGATATTAAGCAGAGTAGGTGTGGGCAACAGGAGGGTGTAGGACTTCTGAGAAAGTCATGCAGGTGTTCAGTAGCTGGGTCAGTCTAACGGTCTAGTCTCTCTGCCTTGTCATCTCATCCCCACCCCCAGCATGTCCCAAGACTTGTGGTGGCTGGTGGCACTTCAAGACATCCCTTGATCCAGGACCAAGCAGAGAAGGGTGGGTAGAGCTGCAATTCATTCCACTTACTCTGTGCTCTATGGCTCCTTCTTCCTATAGAAGTTCCCTTTGCTAGCCTTGAGTTTTACCCCAGGTGTATGTGCCTGGGCCGGGGTGGGGGGTGGGGTGTCATTAATAAGAGCATGTTTCTCAGAGATAGGGCCATGAGCCTGAAAGTGGTTTTCATATTTTTTTTTCTCTGACTTTTCCACCCAAGTCCTGGGGGATTGGCGGCACTTTCTCCAGGCCTGGATGTTGTGGCTCCCGTCATCAAACCAAGGGACAGTTTGAACATTCATGGCAGTTCACAGCTATAAAGACTAGGGGCAGAGAGGGTTGCTGGGGTGAGGCGGGCCTCCTGTGCTAAGAGTCTGGGTGCCTGGGGAAGGCAGGAAGTGGTATCACAGAGCTCATTTTTTTTTTATCTTATTTTCTGATTCTTCTAACTGAGGATGGGGGTGGGGGATCCCCACACTTTCTGCTTCCTGTGTTACTCAGCTGGGCCTTGCAAAAGCAAAAACCTTGCCAGAAACAATTTTTTAAAAAGTACCTCCTACTATTAATGTTTTTCTCAGTCCTATGTGGGAAAGTGTAGAGAGTAAAGGGACTTGGCATTTACAGTAACCACAGGGCTTGGGACAAATGAAAAGGAAGGACAAAGGCTTCCCCTGTTCAGGCCCAGGCATAACTGGTAGGGCAGCTGAATTCCCCAGAGGGGATTCATTGTCAGTCTGCAGGTCCTGCACCCAGCTGGCCCCACCCTGTCCCTCTGTGCTAGTCTTCCAGCAGAGTGCAAGCACTTTCCTTTGCCCAGACTCTATGGTTGTAGAAGCCAGCCACACCCACCTAGTTTAAAGATTGCCTCCTTATAGCCTGGAAGGAGCACAGGCTCCAGACAGTGTCCTTGAAATGTCCTCTGGGTAGCTTCCTATTCTGTAGTATCACTTTCCTTCAATAATTTCCTTTTCCAAGTGTTTATGCATTTCAGCCAAACCCAGATTATTTTTCCATTTATGTTGCAATATAAGACGATTCACGGTAGCCCCATTCAAGCAGGGATAGTGGCTGCTACCCAAGTCTAGGTCGTGAACAAAATCTCTGGCTCACAGCTCCAGACTCCCTAAGACAAGCAGGAAAGTTGAAGCAAGTTGTTGCAAATGGAGCATGTACCCCTTTCCCCCCACCCCAGGCCCAATCTTCCCATGCTGATGCCAGTGTTAGTTTTGAGAAGCTCTATAGGCTGCTGTAAACATTATCCCAGGAGCCTGGAGCACCTCAGACAGCCCATCCCTGGTGGAGAAAGGCAAAGGGGAGACCACACACAGCTGGTGCTGGTCTGAGGGCTTCAGATCCTGTTGCTGCTTAGTCTCCCGCCTCAGCTCTGTTCCCATAAATACCACGCCTCACCACAGCAGCTCTAGCCCATGGCTCACCCCTGCTCTAACAGAGTTCACATAGGGCACGAAGCCAGTGTCCACTGTGTTGTCATCCCAAGTTCTCAATTCTGCTATGCAGGCCGTCAAGCCCTAGTGCTCCACTCCTGCTTCCTCTGTTAGCAGAGCTGCTTTTGTTCTAATGGTCAGACTCAGCTATAGGTTCTCTGAAGCTCCTGGGAGTGTCTTGGAGGGCACTGGCTCTGGGGTTCTAATGGAGGCCTTGCTATGAGCATCTCTACACGAGGAGCTGGAGATTCATGCATGGAGTAGACACTTGCTTGGCTGAGTTCTGAGTTCCAGGTCTGGCCTCATTCATTCAATTAATCTCTCAAAATCAACAGATGGGGCCACTGTTTCACTGATACTGAGGCTTACTCAGGAGAGATGGAGTTGATGTGTTCTGTTTTGGGAGAAGAAGGGACTATCAGCTGAAATATCAGTGTTTCTTAAACACAGAAAGCTGGGGGCTTGGGGTGGGAGGAATGTGAATGTCAGACCTGGGAAGAGTAGGAAGGTGGGAAGAGTGGAAATGATGGCCAGAGGAACCTCAGCTCTTCCTCTGGAGCCTGGGGTAAAACAGCACCTCCTCCCCAAGTTTATGGTAGAAATGGCTTTAAAAAAACAACAAAAACAGGCTCAACATGTAGCCTAGGCTGGCCCAAAGTTTGGAATCCCCCTTCCTCTGATTCCCGAGTGCTACATAAGTAGCTCTTAATGGATCTGCCTCATCCCTACCAAGCACAGCTGACCTGGGCTCCTCTAGGTTTCTGTAGGGCCCCACCCCTCACTCAGAGTTGGGCCTTTGCTTGTAGAAGCTACGGACACAGACCAGATCCCTCCTTTTGGCTCCGTTTTGTAGAGACAAAGCTCCTCTAAACAAAGGCAGGCATTCAGAGCACAGGACTTCAACTCTGAGTGTTAACTTCCGCCCCACTTCCTGCCTGTGACCGTGTTTCTCAACCTGGGGATGGCGTGTAAGCTCATGGCTCCTCGATTACAAGATGTCTGCCCTAACACACATGCATACACGCATACAAATTCGCATGTAAGTGTGTTTTTGAGGCTTTTCCTTTAAAAAGGAGTTCTGTATTAAATCTGAAACAAACCTTGACAGAGAAGGTTAAGTTTCCTCTTCTGAAGTGTGAGAGAGTGTCTTTCTTTGACACTATTCAGATAGGATCCTTTCCTGTCCATCACACTGGGCCACACCCAATGCTTTGACACACTTAGGGCAGTAAACATCCTAATTCCTTAAACACTCTTCTGCCCCTGCTTCCCCCCCCCTCCCGCCCCTCCCTGCCCCATTGTAAAGCTGCTTCTGATCTGGAGAGCCTCTCCTCACCCTTTAAGACCCAGCCAAAATGACCTCTTTCCACAGAGCCTTCCACTCTACCTCAGGCAGAATCACTTATGAGCTAATGGGTGAGATGACCTCAGTGTAGCTCAGTACTGGAAACTACCTGACATGCCCAGCTCTGGACTCAGGCCCCAGCTCTGCCAGTGGCAATGACTTGGCAAGCAGAGAGGTTTTATCAGAGAGACTCCCGAATCCAGGCTCACTGGCTGACATCTTGGCTTGCCAGGTGAGAGTGGTGGTCTTTTGTGTCACTGCAAACTTCTCAGAGTGTCTTATATGCCCCCCCCTTACTTCTTTAAGCATAGCCTTCCTACCATGAGATGCACGGAGGCCTGTGCTCCCTGCTGCCTTAGGCTTTGGTGGCACCAACCTGCTTACCATCTGCTGAGTCCATGAGACCCTAGAGACCCTTTGAAGGGATCTGCAAGGCCTTTCCCTTCCAGATCACCCCTCCGTGACACAAGCTCTTGCTTTGAATGCTTCAACTAAGAGAGTGGTCACAAGAGGCAGGGTTTAGAAGCAAATAGAGTTTAGCTGTCCTTTGTTTAGCTAGATATTGAAAAGGTACAGCCATGCCACGTCTCTATTTTTTTCCCCTTTTGAAAACAAAGTTTTTCAGTAAAATATGTAAGTTAGCACATGATACATGACTGTTGTTATTTCTAAGTTAATATTCCTAAATTTCAGTTTTAATTTTTACCATGGTAAATCCTAATATGGTACACACCAGAGTTCTTTGGAACTTTTAGTTAAAATTTAGTTTAAAGATGGGTTGCTTCGTCTAGACTTAATAGGAAGGGAGGTGCCCAGTCTTTCTGCAACTTGATATGCCATAGCTGGCCGATATACATGCGGAGGCCTGCTCTTTTCTGAAAAGAGGAAGAGTGGATGGGGGGATGGAGAGGGGAGTTTGGGGGGGAAGAAATGGCGTGAAAAGAGGCAGGGAGGGGAAAATGTGATTGGTTCACGGAAATACTAATTATTTAATTAAAAATTAATATAAAGAATCCTGAGATAAAAACGTGAGAGAGCCACTGTACCAAACCAAGCCCTGCTCTGGCTCTTGCCGATGGAGAACTGCCCTTGTGTCCTCATTTGCCTGGCGACGCTGTGTAACTGTGCATGTGCCTCTGGCTCGTCTCTCTGGAGCTGTTTGTTCTTTCTTGTGGCCCATTCCACCCTGGAAACATTTCTTTTATTTCTCATGCCTGTTTTGTTTTGGCATGTGTCTTGTTTACAAGACTATGGACTCTCTAAAAAGCAGGAGCTTGAGCCAGGTATGGCAGCACGCACCTTTGACCCCAGAATTTGGGAGGCAAAAGCAGAGGCAGGTGCATCTCTGTGAGTTCAAGTCCAGCCTGGTCTATATAGAGTTCTAGGGCACACAGGGCTACACGGTGAGATGATTTTTTTTTTTTTTTTTTTGTTTTTAAATGCAGGTGTTTACTTAAAGAACAAATCTGCAGGGCTTGGTAGCAGGAGCACGGCCTTTTCTATCTAGATGATGAACAGACTGATATTAGAGACCTGGCCTTTGCTAAGTAGTTATGTGACTATGGGCAAGGCCTTGGTCCATCACAGCAAACAGAAAATCAACTAGATTACCATCAAGTCCTCTCTAGGCAGAGAATTGTTCAGGCTGGCTTGTGTGAGTCTTGATATGGATCTGTAGTGGTTAAGTTTGATTGTCTGCTTGATGACATTTAGACTCATATTGAAGACAACCCCTAGGTATGTCTACAAAGGAGCTTCTAGATTGCAGGAGAGGTTAGACCCACCTAGAATGAATGGGGCAGTGCCATTCCACCAGCTGGGGTTCCCAGTGTGTGTGAGGGAACAGGGGGCAGGCAGGGAACCAGCTGAACACAAGCCTTTGTCACTTGGCTTCTTGTCTGTGGATACTGTGTGACCACTTGCCTCAGTCCTGCTGCCATGACCCCCTCCCCCACCCCAACCACGATGAGCTGTACTCTGGAACCATAAACAAAATAAGCCCCTTCTTAAAAGTTCCTTGTGCCGGGTATTTTGGTGCAGCAATAAGAATGTGACTAATACAGAATCCCATGTGAAAGTCATTGCCTTGACAACACTTAGTAACAACACTGGACAGGGCCTTCCTTTCTTCTCTCCTCGAGGTTTAAAAGCAGGCCTCCTGTCTGCTTTTGGTCCTGGGTCTTCCCCAGGTATACTCCCCAGGAGTCCCCTTGGCCTCCACATCTGAGCACCCCCACCTTCCCCTCTTTCCAGCGAGACAGCCCTTCCCTTGCTGGATGGTATGCTAAGAGAAATGAGGTGAGCCTGCACAGAAGTCTGCACACCTCATCTGAAGGTTTTACTCCTACCTTCCAAGAGCTGTCAGAGGCCCGGGTCAGGGCAGGCAGCAGGTCCTGGAGAATCAGCATTTTCTGCTTGAGGATCAGCTCCCTTTGTAGGGCTTCCTAGGAGGGAAAATGTAAAGGGAAAGATTAACCCGGAGAAAGAGTAGATGGGAATCTGCATGCAGGCATCACCGTGGTACTTACTTTGAGGTACTCGGAGAGCTGGATGATGTCCTAGAGAGAGGGAGAGATGAAAGAGGTTCAGGAGGACTTCAGCAGAGATCCGGTGAGCCCTGGATGGCCTACATGCAGCAGATCTCTTTTGCTTTGGATCTGGCAGGGTCAAGACCACCTGGCCATCCTGGAAGGTGTCCTCCCACCCCCTGAGTTCATTATGAGATTCCAGAACGCTAGAGCATAGGTGCCACCTGACCCAAACCCCTCCAAACGAGGGCTCCCTTACCTTGTCTAGGACAGCAACTCCACAGCTGGGAAGAAAAGGAAAGCATGACAGTGGGCCAAACAATGAAACCTTCCAGCAGGTGTTAGCTGCGCCTGTCATCTCTGCAGAAGAGCAGCAGGGGTGGGGAGGGGCTTCCTCCTCCTCAATTGAGGTGTCCAGTGGATGTGTTCCCAATAAACATGTGGAGGAGAGGGAAGGATGAGACGTGGAACACTGGGGCCCAGGAACACGAGGGAACTCACTTGGTTTGTTGGCTGGCATCATTCTTCACTGTTGGCTGTGCCTCTTCTTCCTTTGTCTGAGTACCTGAGAGATAGATAGGGTGATTCACCATGCAGGGAAGGAGGGAGAATGATCGGGAGAGCTGGGCTGCCATGGTAGGTCAGGCCTATGCTCTCACCCCGGTGCTGTCTGTGTGGCTTCTTGACGGCAGAGTCCCTTGGTGGTGGGAAGACTGTCACATGTGAGGGATGGAGGCCATCTGAGTCTCCCTGGGTGCTTGATGGGGAGTGAGGCAGGGTCGGGAAAACAGCAGAGCTGGTCCCTGTTGCCTGGAAAGCAAATGAAGGCCGCTGAATGGCACTCTGGAGCGCCTCTTAAGTCTCCAGACAACTGTAGAGAGAAGAACCCGAGGCCAGTGCTGGGCTCTAGCTGGCTTGCCGGGCACACACAAGGCCCGGGTCCCATCCTCAGTGACAGGGGTCACATCTTGGCCTTTTCTGGGTGTCGGGCTCCTGCCTATCAGGGAGGGCCTAGAGGGACTGCCTACCTCTCCTTTGAGCCACAGAACCACTGAGCTTTCTTGTCAAAAGAAGACAGAGTAGGGACCTGTTGGCATGATGGGGTCATGGCAGTCACAAGTCAGTCTGCTCTTTTTAACCCCAGAACTCAAGAAGGGGAGGCAGGAGGATCATGAGTTTGAAGCCATCTTGAATTATATAGCAAGGGGAAAAAAAAATAAAAATCTTATACTAGCTATTGGCTTGGAATTGTTTATACAATTATTTCCATTCTCCTAACAGGCAGGAGGACCTGTGGGGGTCCCCCCTCCCATTTCAAGAGAAGTTAAAGACACAACACAATCTCTAAAGAGCGATGGTTGACAGGTAATGGAAACTCGATTGCATCGCTGAGGAAGGGGCTTACAGAAATCACTTGTTGGTGACACTTGTTGGTGACCCTTGTTGGTGACCCTTGTTCAGACCTTCCACCCTGGGTCTGAAGCAGGGTTTTCTTGGACATATCCCACCTGCTGTCCAGGCAAAGAGGTCTTGTTGGCACCCGGCAAGGACTCCTTGAGGACCATCACCTGGCCTGTCCCTCCTTCTGTCTTGTGGGAGGCCCCTTGCTCCCTGGCCTGGCTTCTCTTCTCGTCTTCCAGGTTCCTCCTTCTGAGGAACTGGAGCTGCCGAGCTCTCCGAAGCTGCTCCTTGTGCTGGGTCCCCAGCGCCTTCCCTGGCTGGCGGCAAGTGGTCTCATTGTGGCGGCGGCAGCGGCTTTCTCGGGTCTCCTGACGTCGCTCACACTTGGCCTCGTAGCTCTCTGCCCACCGAGCCAAGCCAAGGGAGGCTTTGGGGGCCGAGCTGATCATGGTGGCCTCCTGAGCACCTGTTGCACTTGGCTTCTCCTTCCCGGAACAGCTGCCTGGATCTGCCAGATGCCAAGAGGGAGGAGTCAGAAGACTGGCCGAAAACTGACAATCTGTCTCCACGGGTCGGGGAAGAAATAGCACAGGGCTCCTTCATCCATGAGTGTTGAGAACCAAGGGTCAGGACTTTTGGGCTGAACCCTGCGGGAAATGATGGGATCTGGCAAGGCCAGGTTTCTGCTTTTCTCTAGTGCTATTCCCTAGAATGGGTGGGTCTCTCTGGAGCCTCTTCTCCCTTATCAGAGAGATACCTTTAAATGAGGGAGGCAAGGGACAAACGATAATCATCGTAAGTGTCTCATAGAGCTGTGGACACCCCGGACCACTTTATCCTCTAGTCTACAATGAAAGACGTTTCCTCTTTACTGTTCTCTTGCCCACATTAGTACGCAAATAGCTAAGGGGCATTTCTTGAGACCTAGGAGGATATACAACCCTTCAGGAAGTGACCAGGTTTGTGACCGGCGTCCTCTGATCCATTCCTAGCTCTCAGCAGTCATCCTGTGGCTCTGGACTGGCATGGCTTAGGGAGGCCTGCCCTAATTCCTCCATCACCACATCCTGAACTCTCTCTCTGTCTGACATCTATTATGTATCTAGGGCGAGGCTATGACTTTAGCTGCTGATTAAGTCAGTCTGTTGGCTGAGAATCTTCAAAATGCTCAGTGCTGGTCCATTTCAGAGGCCTGGCTCAGTGACTCTGATAGGAGGGCTCTATTCTTTTAGGATCACCTTCCTGCCAGGCTCAGTCTGTTTCCAAAGCTGCTGTCTAAACTAGCGTGCATTCAGAGCACTTTCAACAGGAGTCCTACAAAGAAAGACCCTAAGAAACCACACGGTGGTGGCACACACCTTTAATTCCAGCACTTGGAAGGCAGAGGCAGGTGGATCTCTGTGAGTTTGATGCCAGCCTGGTCTATAAGAGCTGGTTCTAGGACAGGCTCCAAAGCTACACAGGGAAACCTTGTCTCAAAAAACCAAACCAAACCAAAATCAAAACAAGCAAACATGACAAGAGAAACCTGTAATGCAAAGTCCCTAAGGAACATTCCTTAGGATAGGCCACCCTTGGTGCCAGGCTAGGTGGCATTGCCTACCGTTCATATAGTACCCAAATCCTTATCGTCACCTACCTGTTGTGGGTTTGGCCACTCTCAGTTGGGCTCTGGCAACCTGGTAAAGTCAGGGCTGGATTCAGATGGGATACATCCTAGCATCAGAGTTGTGCCCTATCTCCTGTGCCCTCTGGAGCCAGACTTGGGTGACAAGGAAAGTCCTCCTCATGGGTTCTTCTCTATTACCCGCTCAACCAACTGACTGCCCAGGAACTGAATTCCTGGGCAGTCATAGGAAGTGTCCGAGCCTCAGCGACTAGCAGGAGCTGGCCGGCTCTGACCCCTGAGGATTCTTTATTGGCTGCACAGACTCCACAGGCAGAGACCCCATGCTTCTTTGCTGGGACTTCAGTGCCTATCCTGGCACACGATAGAATTCTGTACAGGGCTTCTGCTGTCTCTGGTCACTGTCCTCATTCACAAGCCGATAGGAGGACAGTGTCACTCTCTGAAGGGCTCTTATGTGACTAAGTCCTGCATGCTTTTGGTTATCTGACCCTTGAGGATGAAGAGGCCCCACGAGGAGGTAGTGCCTGGCCTCTTGGCATCATCCCAGGGCCTTCCCTTAGGCCTTTCTCCTCACTCTTACTCTGTGGAGGTCCCTGGACTTCCCACATGTCATTCTGTTCACCTAATTATGCACAAAAGGAGCCAAAAGGCTTACAATGTTCTGGGATGGATGGATGGCACTTGAGATC
This sequence comes from Cricetiscus sungorus, assembly GCA_030556225.1. Classification (NCBI taxonomy): domain Eukaryota; kingdom Metazoa; phylum Chordata; class Mammalia; order Rodentia; family Cricetidae; genus Cricetiscus; species Cricetiscus sungorus. Next base: position 1,925,708 of record JANBXA010000730.1, on the reverse strand, counting down.
ACACACATGCACCTCAAAGCCACAGCACCTGACTATTCTGTCTTCACTGGAGGAGGGGAACTCTTGCTTTGGGACCAGACTGTGACTCACTTCCAGGCTGTCACTGCCTACCAAACAGAGGAGGAAACTGTTAAGTGTTGCTAAGCCTCTCAGTTCTCACTTATGAAACGGGGCTAAAACTTCCCTTGAAGGGATCTGAGTATTAAACGACAACATCCACACCACACACCTAGCACATAGTATATGGTAAACAACAACTTTTAAAAGTAATAGATGTAAAATATCATATTTATCCTTGGTGGTTCTGAACACTGAAGACTGAGCATTGGACTCAAATGCCCCAGGCAAAGCCAGGCTCTGGGACTAAGCATGCTCAACTTCACCCTCTGATTCCTCCAATTCTTTCTCTCTGTCCTGAACAGGGCAGCTCCATCTTGGAATAATTTTTACTACTCTGGTTCCTGTGGCCTCTAAGGTTGGGTTACAAGGACAAAGCACTTCTCTGTGGGCTGGACATAATCCTCAACTCAACTAGGTCAGACAGGAAGGCAAGGAACAGGTGGGCGAAGAATTGGCATGGTATTACGAGTGTGAGGGGTTAGTTTCCTCCCTGTTGGGCCCTGGTTACATATAGGTTTTGTAAAGTTGAGGATCCTGCTGCCCTCTGGATGGGATGAGGGAAGGTGTGTAGGATTGAGGCAGGCCTGTGTCAATGTCTCTTTCTGCTCACCTTCTAGCTTGTCTGCAGGTCTACTGAAATATCGACAGCTTTATTGTATGCATCATTAGGACTTAACACCAAGAGGGGTGCAGTAGGAATGACTCCCTAGAGAGAGGATTTTCCTATACCCACAGTCCCCGCCCCCCACATGGTGGGATTTGATATGACACTGGTGTGGAACCACAGAGCCTTCTGGAATGGTGTGGTCATACTGGCTGACTTCAACAGGGGCATGCTGCTGGGGGAAAAAAAAGGAACTGGTCCTGTAGTTCAGAGAGAGGTCACAAGGCCACTGCCCAGGCTTTCTGGAGTCTCTGAGGTACCCTTGGCCACATGAGAGGGTCCAGTTAGAGCTTTGGAGGAAAGGATGGTACTGTCTAGAGGAGGCTCTCCTCCCTGAACAGGTAGACAGCAAGGCACTGTCCTTCACCTACGGGCTAGTGAGCCTTTCCAAACCTTTGCTCCTACCTCCTGGCTGTGTACACAGAAGAAATGATGGACAGTGTCCTGCATGGATCTGGCCTTCCTAGTCCAGGTTTCTCAGTGAGAGCTGAAGGAGAAGGTCCTGTTACAGGGATTCCCCACTTTAAAATGATCTGGGAAAGGTCATTTAATTCTTAGCATGGATGCTGAGCACCCCCAAACCAAGTTATGTGACTCTCACCTAATCCAAGCTAACAGGTGGAGCAGAGTTGGTAGATGTATCCTTGTAGTTGCCCAAGAGATCCAACACAGGATGATTTCTTGGTCACACAGCCCCAGCACTCAAATCTTACCACCTGCTGCTATGCAGGAGGCTGGCATGGCAGAGTACCTTCTGCCCCACCCCAACGTCAACAGACCCAAACCTAGATCCCAAAGCATTTTCCTCCACCATTACCTCAGGTCCCAGGTCCTGTCTCAGGAGAGCTGTCAGCCCTTTCCAGGTCTCTCTGGTCTCAGATGGCCAGGGAAGGGGTCAATCGGATGTTCTGAGCCCCCTCACCATTCTCCTCTGTGCCGACATTCTTTTTGCACAGCAGCCTGATGAAACAGGAAGCAGACAAGCCACAGTGCTCACAAACCTTAGTTCCTCTCCTTGCTCTCAACAACTTGAGAGGGGCCCTTCACTCTGGGCCTCCAGGGCTGGTGAGGAACTCCACCCAGCCACCCAGTCTCCCACTACCTGATTGGTCTGTACTACCGGCAGGTTCAAGCCAATATCCATTTCCCGGAGATTGGTGATGTAGTTCAGTAGGTAACATGCTTGCCTAGATTCATGAAGCCCTGCATTCCATCCCAGCACTAAAAGCCAGACCTGGCAGTGCATTCCTGAAACCCCAACACCAGGAAATGGAGGCAGGAGAACCAGGAGTTCAAGGTCATCCTCGGCTATATATTGAGTTCAAGGCCAGCCTGGGCTACATGAAACCTTGTTTCAAAACTTGTTTTTTTTTTTTTTTTTTTTTTCTAAAATTACACAGGATAATTGGGCTAGATCCAAATCTTGCCATTTCTGTTTTAAGACCCAGGAGGGATGCTGCCCATGCTGTCTGTCTGTCTGTCTGTCTGTCTGTATCTGTCTGTCTGTCTGCCTATCTATCTGTCTGTCTGTCTATCTATCTGTGTTTGGCAGTCTCCCTTTCTTTTGGACACCTCTTTCCAATGTTGGTATTGGGTTGAGTTTCCCATGGTCTAAAGGACACGTGTGTTTTGTGTAGTTCTAGATGCTTAAGGATGTCTGCATTAATTTCTTTATGAAGCAATGTGTGTGTGGGGGTGACAGTGTATGAGTGGTTGGAAGGCAGATAATGAGCTGAATCTGAAAAAAAAAAGAAAAGAAAAAATCCAAGTGAGTTGAACTGAGAAAAATTTTGGGGGGGGAAATGAAAGAGTACTGTTGCATTAAAAAGAAACTATTACAAAATGTGAAATTCCAGAACAGCTCGGGATTGGCAAGCAGGGAACTGGGTTGGCCCAAGCTCACCAACAGCCGTGGAACTTTCTGAGCAAGCCCTCTCAGTACAGAGAGGTTAGATGATTGACGCGGGTGCTGCAGATGGGAGGTTTGGCATCTGCTGGGCAGGCAAATGAGATGCCCAAGTAGCTGTGATGACTTTCATTCACGTGGAGAAGTTATCATAGCCCTCTTCGTGGTGGCTGCTCCCACTCTTCTCTGAAGAGAAAAAGGCAAGAAGCACATGAGCTAGACTCTTACACTAAAGCCCAGACCCAGGGCGCACCCTCAGGTGAGAGACATCACAGAGTACAGGGGGACAGCAGAGTGTGCTGGAATTGCTGCAGACTCATTGCACTCTATTGAAAACTGTATAGAAATGCATACAGAGATCAAATCCTTTCTATGGAAGGGCAGTCTTTGGGCGCTACACTCAGGATACTTGGGCCAATACCTTTTTTTGTGTGCTCAAAGTCATGTGGCAGGGGTTGAACCCAAGTTTGCTCTACTTCAGAAACTCTTTTGGGGGGAGTTGTTTTTGTTGATTTTGTTTTGAGACAGGGTTTCTTTGTGTAGCTCTGGCTGTCCTGGAACTCTGTAGACCAGGCTGATCTCAAACTCACAAAGATTCATCTGCCTCTGCCTCCCATGCTAGAAATAAAGGTGTGTGCCACCACTGCCAGACAAAGCCAGAACTCTTAACATTGCCCTGAGAATTAACAGTTCATGAAATTGCCATCACCTACTGATCTATCCACACTGAAAAAGAAAGGGTATGTGCACACGTGGATATACACTCTTCCTGAGAATATTTATTTTCAAATATGCATGAAGCATTGCAAGACTGATTATCTTGACAGAAGAAAATGTCTTAGCTGAGAGTGGTGATACATGCCTGTAATTCCAGTTCTGGGCAGGAGGACTAGCTGTTAGTATTCAGGCATCTGTACTGGCCTGTCCTTGGGATTCTGACAGGATATGCCCTCAGCTGCAGCCACTAAGAGAGAGCACCACCTGTGCACATTCACAATGTTCCCCTTTAAAAGGGCCCTGCTCGTCTCTCATCCCCCCCCACACTCTTGCTCTCTCCCTCTCTCTGTTCCCCTCTCTCCCTCCCTCTCTCTCCCCCTCTTTCCTTCCTTCTCTCTCCTGCTGCTCCTGTCTCTGGAGGCCAGTCTCCCCCTTTCCCTTTCCCCTTATTATGATCCCTTTCCCTAATTAAAAAAAAAAAACAAAATCAAACAAACAAAAACAACAACAAAACCCTCTGCTCGAACCCTGTTGTATGGAGTCTTTCTCTCTTGCACTGCTTTTCTTAAATTACAACACTAGCTAGTGAGATTTCAACAAATGAAAAAGCCTTTGAAACAAGATTCTCAGACCATAGTACAATGAGATTAAAAATTAACAATAAAAGTTGGGAATTAAAAAAAAATTCCCAGACCAGTCTTTAAATGTATAGAGAATTGAGTCTGAAATTAAGAATCCAGTGAATACAGTAATAACTGGAACATTAAGACCAGAGAAGCTCATAGCTGCAATTCTCTCATTATTTAAATAAGATTAAAATGAGTTACTTATGCTCAAGCAGACTTCTAAAAATGATCAGAAGAACCAAGAAAAGTAGGCAAAAATTAAAAAGGAAAGAAGAAAGTGTTAAGTTAGGACACTGAGCAAAGTGTGACAGGAATTTAGAAGTTCGCACATATGTGCAGAAATCCCTGAGTGCATGATTGCATGGATGCTTGGGCATTTGGGTGCCTGGGTGCCTGGGTGCATAGGTGCATGGGTGCCTGGGCGCATGGGTGCCTGGGTGCCTGGGTGCATGGGTAGGTACATGGGTGCCTGGATGCTTGGGCATCTGGTGCCTGGGTGCATTGTTAGGACATGGGTGCGTGGGTGTATGGCTGCATGGATGCTTGAGCATTTGGGTGCATGGGTGCTCTAGTGTAGAGGGTGGTGGTATAAATACCAAATAGAAAGCAAAACTTAAAAGTGAGTCCAATCAATGAAAACAAGAGTAAGGACATATACAAAACCTCAGGAAGCAACCACAATATGGTGGCAGTTAATACATTGAGTCATTTTCATGTTATTTTATTAACTTTTTAAGTTAGTCAGAATGCTGTCTCATTGTAGCATTTTTACATGTGTATAATTTGTTTGCTCACATCAGCCTCCTGATTACTCCTCCTTGGTTTGACCCCTCTCCTTTCCATGGGTTGCTCATTCCTCCAAGATGGTCCCTTTCAACTCATATCTTATATAGAGTATGTGTATTATTAAGTCTAGATTCGACACAGGAGAGGAAACATGCCACCTATATTTCCTTTGAGCCAGTCCCCTCTTTTGTACACCCTCCTTTCAGACCTACTCTCCCCTGCATAGTTCCTGTCTGTCTGTCTGTCTGTCTGAACCTAGATTCCCAAGCCAGGTATAGTGACCCACATTGTATTTAAGCACTTGGGAGGTAGAGGCAGGGAGGATTGGCCTAAGATGGAGGCTAGTCTGGGTTACAATGTAAGACCCTGTCTAAAAAAATGAATAAAAATTCTCACAGGAGAGAAAACATGTGGGTTTGATATTTGACTCTGGCTTCTTTCACTTGACCGGATGATCCCTGCTTCATCAATTTTCTTGAAAATAACACAAGTCATTTGTATAACTGTGCTGAGTGCTTTGAAAATCAGAATCAAATGGATTTAAGAAAAACAGATGCATGGAGAGATATTCTCATCCCCAGTTGGCCTCTGAGGACGAACAGGAAGTGTTTAACTGTCGACTCCTGAGCCCTGTGTGTCCCTTCCCTCTCTTGGGGTCACTGGGGATCTCAGCTGCTGCGTGCTTGTTGCTGGAGCTTGCAGTCTCACAGCTCAGACACAGGGCCCACAATAGTGGACTACAGAACTGTTGCAGTAGTCAATAAGCATTTTGGAACCATTGGCTTTTATGGTGTGGTTCGGGAGGCTAAAGGAAGACCATTGATGAAAGGCAAAGCTTCATGTTGTTCTAATTGGACACTCTCAGATTGCCATGATGGGAGGGTTCCCTTTTGGGAGCTCCCAATACTCATCCATTTTGCTAGCTGCTTGCTTCTTTCTCAGAAAGTGCTAACGTCAGAGTTGTTCTTTTTGGGGGGTTCTCCCAATTGGTCCCTGTTTCTCAGCAACACATTCTGAGGCCCAAGTAATTTATTCTGTAATAAAACGCCAGGCACTTTTATTAGTATACTAGTGGTACCCTGCAGCACTTGCTGTAGTTTAGATCCCACAAAGGCCCACATCTCAGAGTTCGATTCCCCACCTCAGCACTGTCGGAAGGTGGAAGAATCTTAGTAATGGGCTTAGGGTGAGGAAGTTAGGTGGCTGGGGGCATGCCCTTGGAGGGGAGAGTGCCTGCCACCTAGGCTCTACCATCCACTTTCTACTTCCTAGTCATGAGGTGAGCTTTTGCCCTGTCATGAAGTTCTGGAAACCACAGGCCTGGAAATGTCTGAGGTCACCAGTCATGGGCTGAGTCTTCCAAATCCTCTCTTCATAACTGATTTTCTTGGGAGTTTATTTAAGGTAAGGGAAAGCTGACTGCCACACAGGCGGTCTCAGGGTGGGCAGACTGTTGTCAGGGTCTCATAGAGCTTGCTGTTTGCTGGTCACAGTTTAATCAGGCATTCACACTTCAGAGGTGGCCCAGCTTCCACTCATCGGGAGGGAGGCAGTGTTCCTTCGTACATTTGCAAGGTTGCCTGCCACATGGAACTAGTTACAATTTACATCTGTGGCAGAACAGACACTCAGCCCTTTATGGGGTTTGTGTGGGCCTTGTTGGCAGAATGTCTCTTATATATAGAAATCTCAGCTTTCTACGTCAGAAGTGTTCAGTGTAAGCAAGAGCTGTGTTTATTATATAGATTCTGGGGGCCCAGGAGGCTATGAAGGCCTATTAACAAGAACTACTTACTATTCACTCAACATATATGAGTCCCAATTTCATCTACAGCACCTGCACCACATAAGTTGGGCATGGCGGTGTACACATGCAATCCTAACACTCTGGAGGTGGAGGCAGATGGATTAGGACTTCAAGTTCTCTGCCACAATAGGGAGTCTGAAACCAGCCCATATACCCTCCTTAAAAAAAAGACTACAACAGAGCCAGCAAAAAGTCCACTGCAACCTCACAAACACACAGTCATGTACATGCCACATACACATATACACATCCAGTACCCCCCCCCCCCCCCCTCTCTCTCACACACACACACACACACACACACACACACACACACACACACACACACACACTCACACACACATACACACACCACAGATTCTGCAAGGACATCAGCCCTACTGTTTGTTTAATCTTGGACAGATGCCATCCTTGTCATTGGCCTTTGGCCCTAGAATTTTTTTCAGAGATCTCATCTAATCCTCATTTTGCGTTTGAAGACCCTGTTTACCTCACCTTCAATCACCTCATGGTATAGTGAGATAACCATTCTGCCATCACCTGTTGCACTGACCACGCCCATTGTAGTAACAACAGGTGCTGGCAGGGCCTGGGGGGACTAGGTCTGGGGTCCTGGACCCCAGCTTGCTCTCTTCCTTCCTGGTGGGAGACAGAGCATCTAGAGGCATCCTTGGGATGGGAACCTGTGGCAGTCATCTGTCTCTGGTGTAAGTGATTTCTCCCCGAATAAACATCCATCAGCCGATCATTTCCCAGATTCTTATTTAGCACACATTATCATGGGTTACATCTTTTACTGTTCCTGCCACAGGGCCAGTCCTGAATCAGCAGAGCTAACTAATCTCTCTCTGCTGTTTAGCTCAGCAGTACTGAAGGCCCGAAGGCTTGCCACAGTGCACCAAATAACAGGGTCTGTTCTTAGGGTCCAGCATTGCAGAGGATGACAGGTGACTTTTTAGGCTTTAATTTTAGTATCCTTCAGGATACATCCTTAGACCTGGAGTCATGCTTGTTATGTATAGATGGGTGCACCCATATAGTAACTTTATATTAACTGACAGAAAAGCAAAGCATAAGGTAGGCTGACTAAAAAGGAGGCCTTCCAACAACCATCTGGGGACTACAGGACAAAGCTGTTGTCAGTTTTCAGAGCAGCTCAGTGTCTGTTGACATTCCCCATGGGAGGGGACTGGCAGAAAAGCACAGGCTTGTTTGTGAGTTTAAACATTCCCCCTCCCCCCATCCTGCTCACTGGGAAATGTCCAACCTCTTCTCCAGGGCTGTGTGAGCTGTCCAACAAGCAGCACGTGGAGACCCGGTTAACCACATCATTTGAGACCGGGTTAACGACATCATTTACTTAAGTACATATTTATAAAAACTTCCAAGTCAGCAAACCACCCTTTAATCAGAAATCAAAGATCAGGACTGCCTTTCACTTGCCGGCTCATGTGAGCCATTTTCTCATATGGCCTTCGAGCCCTCACTGGTGACTTCAGCTCAGAGTCCCAAGGACACAGCCTAGGTGACCACTTGTGTGCTTTTTGATGCTGGAAATGTGGGCTCTAGAGTACCATGGTTGTTTAGTAGTATGAGCAGTATTTTCTAACAGGCCCGCCCTATCCTAATTATGTCACAGCGCTGAGAGTGCCATGCCTTTCTCATTGGTTTATTTTTTCTTTTTCCTTTCCTTTTCTTTTTTTCTTTTTTCTTTTTTCTTTTTCTTTTTTTTTTTAGTTTCTGTCCATAGTTACCTGTCTTTTGTTTTCATGTGTTAGGACCCATCGTTGTCTTTGTTGTTTAAAATTGGCACTAAGTTATAAATACAATTCATGTCTTTATAATCCTCACCTTTAGGGCTGTTTAATGGTTTACTACTGGGCAGCTGTCATGTACCCTTGTATCACTCATGGTAATTATTAACCACTGGTGAGTGCAACAAAACACATCTTAATCCACACAGTGAGCATGAGCGGATATAACTGGCAGTAGGGTAACAGAACTCCCTTGTAGAGCGGCTCTGTCACTTGGTCCCCAGGTCTTCCACAGCAGTACAGGGGAGGTTGGACTGCCTCAGCTTGAAGTTGGACTGGCTTTACCTTGAAGGCTCATTCTCAGAAAAGTACCTAACCTCTCAGCCATTTGATTACTTCACTGTTAAGTGGTCACATCAACAATGTTGACATAGATTGGGATGCAACTCTGGGACAGGGTGGGCTCGGCCCTGGGTCTATCCCTAGTACCAGGCGTTGGGGTATTCTACAGAAGTGCCTCAGGAGTTACTAAAATGATACTGCTTACAGAGTGCTCTGTAGGGGCTAGGATGTAGCACAGTTGTATAGTGCTTGTCTAATACCATATGAGCAGAGAGTAGTGGCCTATGATCCAGAAGATCTAGGAGGTGGAGGAAGGAGGATCAGGGTTCACGGTCATTCTTAGCTTGAATTCATAGTGAATTCATAGTGAATTCAAGGCCAGCTTGTTCTTCATGAGATCCTGTCTCAAAAAACCAGCCAAACAACCAGCCAGCCAGCCAGCCAAACAGGCAATCAGGCATAACAGTCGCCTTGCTGTAGCGGCACCTGAAGTTGAGACTGTTGGCTTGTGACTTAACAGTCATAGTTAGAGGGACCCTCTTTCAGATCTGAATCTTTGTGACAACCGAGGAGCCACCCAGGGAACTAGTACATTCTGTCTGATGTATTCTTTTAAAATTGATTTTAATTAGTTCATGAAGAAATGGGTTTCATTCATTCATTCATTCATTCTCTCTCTCTCTCTCACACACACACAATTCACAATTTATACTTATGCTTTGTTCCTAGTGATACAATGTTGTAAGTATATTTATAGCAGATAAAAAGATAATTTTAAACCAATCAACCAGAAGATTCATAAGCATTTGACCTCTCATTTCATAGGATGATAGCAAAAGTTAAAACATGCTTTTTGAAATCCACCTAACACAATTCAATTAACCAAGTTCTGTTTTTCTCTTAGACAAGTTCTCATGTGGCCCAGGCTAGTCTCAAACTCACTGTATCACCTACTTGAGTTTTTGAACCCCTTTCTCCTGTTCTCCCATATAGCTGAATGCATCACAAAAAGCCTTTATATGTGCCAGGCATGTGCTCTACTTTCTGAGCTGCTCTTCTGCCCTCCAGCTAAGATCTTTAAAGGGCTTGTGTTCTTCCTCAAGAAGAGTCTGCAGGAGTCAACTGAGGTAAATCTCAGGAATCTCGATAGAAAGATACCCAAATGACTTGGGTAGGCAATATGAGACAAGAGTGATTTGAGCAGAGGAGATGGATCTGGGGGGTGGTGCACTGACAGAGGAACTCAAGCCCATGTCCTTGGAGAGTCAGAAGCAGAGCTGGTGGCATGGGATGCACCTACAGGTACCCAATTTCGCTCAGGGCTGGCTTTGGATGGAAGCTAGTCTCCCTCCCCAGCACACCTTTCTCAGAGCACCACTAAGGGTCGCTATTGAACAGGACTAGCGCCCACAGCTCCATGCCAGTCTCCTGAGTGGCTGGGGCGGGGTGGGGGTGGTGGTCAAGGGAGCTGACATCCCTCCAACAGACCGTGATCCCTTTGTGGGCTGTGGCTTGAATGGTAATAGATTGGAATAGAACCTTGTCTCAAGGATAGATGTGATGTGGCGTGAAGCCTCTTACCTGGGTGGAGCTGCTGGGTGGTGCTGCTGCCTCTGCCAGCAGAAGGCTAGTGATAGCCTTGGTATTTAATGCCTTGCACTTTAGGCATGGTGGTGGTTTAGGGGTTCACTCTTGACCCTGTCCCTTGCAAGGACAGAGAGAGAACCTTGAAATACACCACACAACAGGTAGTCACCCAGTGGAAACACAAGAATACTATTGTTTCCTCTGTCTTTTGTAATATGGTGTGGGTGGTTGTGGGGCATTTTATCCCATTCCAGTTTCTAATCTCTGGCTGCAGGTCATTTAGTATGACCCTAGGTCCCCCTCTGTGACTCCTGCTTCCCGAAATCCTCTCCTCTCAGCCTGACCCCTGCAGTTCCTGTACACGGATGCTCAATTATTATTTTTTAAAGCATTCATTTGTATATTGGCCGAGGATGTGGCTTAGTCAGCAGAATGCTTGCCTAGCAGACAAGAGGCCCTGGATTCTACTCCAGCGCTGCCTAAACCGGGTGCGATGGTGCCTGCCCATTAACGCCCTCCCAAAAAGGGCAAAAGCAGGCAGACATCTGCCTGAATCTGCTTGTTTCTGTCAAAGGCACAGGTGGGAGCAGGGATGGATGATGATGCCCACTGCCCTTGGAGCTTTCCTCAATCCCCCTCTCAGAGAGTTTACATTGGCTCACAGTTTCTGTGGATTCAGCCTTGGGTTTCCTGGCCACCTGCCTTTTCCTGAGACACAAGCTGCCTTTTCTGTGCAGAAGACAGCTCACCTGGGGAGAAACCGCTCATCCCTTGCCTCTCTACCCAGGTAGGGAGCCCCTTACTTACACCTTCCACTCAGTCCAGATGGAGCTGACTCTTGGAGGTCTTCCTTTGCTTGAGAGGCTCTGGTGCAGGCAAGGCCTGTACAATGGTGTGTGTTTCGTCCGTGAGTCTGCCTCATGACCCCAATAGAGACCCCAAGAGCTTCATTGTGTAGAAGCTGTCAGGCTTGCTCACCCTGCAGAACTGAGTTCTGTGTCCCCAGACTTCCACCTGTGTCAGTCTGGGGCTAACCTGAGTTGCTAGTCCACATGGAATCACCCTTCACGCAAGTGTACGGCGATGTGCAAGCCCACAGTTCTCCCAGATTTATTTGCTTCCCCCACCCAGGTTGGCACCAAATATTTCATTTTGATTCTTGCAATATTCACACTCCTTACTTTTGACCAAGACTTTTCTATGAAAACATTGCTGTCCATTGTCCTGTAGTGAGGGCTTGATTGTTCCTCTATTGCATCTGTCTTGGGTGGTAGAATGGGTGGGTGGGGAGCGCATGGCTGATGGGTGCAGTCAGCATCAGACCCTTTTGCCCACCTAGATCAACAGAGCGCAGGAAGAGCGCTTCTCTGCTCAGCTCCCGAGGGCTAGGGCAGCAGTATTTTGTCAGGAATTGTACTTCATTCAGCAGAGTTTTGGCAGACACCAGATGCAAGAAATAAAAAGGAAAATGCAAAATAAAAATAATTTTGAACCAAGAAACTTTTTTTTTCTACAGCCATACTTTTTTTTTATCAAAGATAATAAAAGAAAACTCAATATGCTTATAAAATGAATCTAGTTTTACCAAAAGCTATATTTAAAGAGTACTTGTTGGAATGTTTTTTAACGAATCTGATTGTTGATGCCTCCAAGAGAAACCAAAATTAGATGACAAAAGACTTGAAGTAGCCACCAGGAAAATCCTTGATGAGTGTTCATCAACCTTAATAAAACAGAGTCATTTTCATGGCCTACAGGACTCTTAAGATGATGGGCATGGCCAACAGCATCACGTCAGGGCCATCAGACTTTTGTAAATTTTATGTAAACTTAACCTTATGTTTTACCTAAACATTTATGTCAATAATCTATGTGATGTTCATTGTAAAGTAATTGTCACCCACTTAAAACTTACATTAAAAGTAAATCAACATTTAAAAAACATTTTGTTTTTTTAGATATAGAGAATTATAGTTTTATATCACTGTGGTAATTTTTAGAATGTTTTATAATTTTCTCTAATTGAAGCAAAATTTATGCATACATTTCTTCTCCAAGACTCATTCTTTGCCAACTTCTGTGCCTTCAGAAGGCATTTTTGGAAAATGTTCCCAAAGTTAAAAGATGTGTGTGTGTGTGTGTGTGTGTGTGTGTGTGTGTGTGTGTGTGTGTGTGTGAGAGAGAGAGAGAGAGAGAGAGAGAGAGAGAGAGAGAGAGAGAGAGAGAGAGAGAGAGAGAGAGAGGGAGAGGGAGTTTGTATGCAAGGGGTACCTGGATGGGGCACAGGGATTTAGGAATAGTCTGCCCCACATGGTGGTAAAATGGTGAACACACATCACACATTTGTTGAGACCCACAGAATATACCACAGAGTGAGTCCGGGCATGAATTCTGGCCCCTGGATGATTGGTTGCAGCAAGTGGACCACTCTGTAGGAGAATCTTCCAAGGAGGGAAGGCTTGGCGGCTGGGGCATGTGGGGATGTGGGAGTTCCACAATGAACCCTGACCTGAGCTAAAAACGAAGTTCATTCACAAAGGCACAGACTTCCTGGCATTCTTGTCCTTACAGGTTTCACCACAACACTGCTGATTTAGCACCAACAGTTACACAGGCCACCCTGGGCTCCCCCCTACCTCTTCTGAGGACTGGGACTACAGGAATGAGGGGCACCAAGCCAAACTGGAGTGGGCTTTGGGGAACACACTCAAAGTGTGTCAGCTGTGCTGGGGCGGGCCTAAGACAATGGCGGCCCAGGAGCTCTCAGGTGGTCAGGTGAGACCTCACTGTCCTGAGGAATAGCTGTTTGGGAAGCAAGTTCCCAGAACTTCCAGTCTCTTCCTCAGGGCTCCCTTTCTATCCAATGTGTAGGGTCTGTGAGGACAGTCTCTTCTCAGCAAAGGGAGCCAGTTTCCGAAATGCAGTTTGAGGCCTAGCCTGGCCCCCAGCATGTGCTGACAGCTGGGGTGTGTAACATGGTAGGATTCTAAGTGCTGAGTCCTGCTCTGGCGGCATCTCCTCGTGTCTGTGGTTTTTATGAAATAAGTCCAGGCTTGTTATGGGTTGTGTATGGAACTCCCTGTAGGCTCTTGCTGACAGCCTGTTCCTCAGCTGATGGTGCTTTTTTGGGAAGTGTCCCATGGAATCTTGAGTAGTCGGGGTCTGGTTGGAGGAAGTAGACCACTGTGGGTACACGAGATAGGACCTTCCCACCTCACCTGCTTGAAGGTGTCCCTGTCCCTGGCTATTTTCTTCTGTGTGTGCTTTCAGAGGGTGGGCAGCTCTCTCTCTAACACTTGCACCACGGAACTTCACCACAGACCTACATTGAGGGCCAAGTGCTGTGGATATGAGTCTCTGAGGCTGTGGGTAAGAACAGCTCTTCTTACTCCTAGGGCTTCCTTCTTAGATTCCCTTCCTCCTCCCTCTCCCTCTCCCCCTTCCCCTCCTCCTCCTCCTCCTCCTCCTTTTTTTTTTTTTTTTTTTTTGAGACAAGGTCTCACATAAGCTGGCTTTGAACTCTTGAACTTCTGATCCTCTTCCCTCCACCTGCACGTACTCAGTTTCTGGAGTTGTTTCTGTCATGTGTTGTGTCACACAGATGAAAACTCACACTCAGGAATGCTTCCAGCTGTCCAGCTGATCCTGGGAGATGAGAGCAGATGGGAAGGAAGCAGGCCAGCCTCCAAGGGCCCATTAACCTCTTAGCTCCTTCTCAAACTCAGGAGCACAAACGTATTCTTTTCAAAGAAAATGTTATCTTTGGTGAAATTGATGCTTTCTTAATAGCACAGTGATTCCTTTGTACAAAGAAACTATTTCTGTTAAAAGATATTATGGCTGGCTTCATGGTACAATCAACACTAACTGTGTACAATGAACTAGGGAGAAGGAGGAGAGAGGCTGGACTCTGAGAGGTGGGACCAGGAGGGAGCACTGTGGCCCACCACGAGACATCTTCCCATGTCTCTCACAGGCAGTGAGTGAGGGCAGCCTCATCTTTCCCTTTGTCTGACATACTACAAAGATGTTGCATTTCTCACTGATGATTTCGGCAAGAACCAAATTACTTTTGGAACCCATAAAGTGAGGTTGAGTGTTTACACCAGTGTAGGAGAGTATTAGGGTTTTATGTATGCCGTGTGAGGTCCAAACCTCACACACTGGTCCCTGTGGTGACAAGGACTAGGAAGGACAGGTTTTTTCAGGTAAGACCTGACTAATGACAAGGGCTTTTGTGGGCTGGTACTGATGGAGTGGTCACAGTCGGACCCGAGAGTCGGAGAGAGGTAAAAGGTCTCTGTGGTGGCTGGGTCCTTTACCTCTCTCATCTTTCAGCATTTACTCCTATATCTGACTCTGGGTTTTATTATCAAGACCAATTAGAATTCCTGCTACACTTCCCCTCAGCTACCATCAGCAGCTGACAGTTCCCCCATGACTCTGTCCCCAACCCATGCCTGAATGTTGATAGACACAGTCCTGTGTGTGCCCTGCTCAGACAGCTGCTGCTGCTAAGAGTTAATGAGGGCAGTGGTCATGTCATATCCAGAAAATGGCATTTCACATCCCTCTTTCCTACCCCTGCCTCTTATATTCTTTCTGCTCCATTTTCCAATGTGTTCCCTGAGCCTTGGAGGTGATAGAGGCATCATTACCCTCTCCAGAGAAGCCCTTCTTCCTTCCTTCCTCCTTTCCTTCTCTCTCTCTCTCTCTCTCTCTCTCTCTCTCTCTCTCTTAAGTAAGGCTGAGATCAACACTAATCTATGAGTGTAAATATAAATATTTAGGAGGTGGTCTGACTAACAAAACAACAGAAGTAGGTTCCTCCATGAGACCTGTGATCTCCCCAGCCATGGGTTTTTGGCCATCTTTACAACACTGGACGTGGATTTCTTCCTATGAACCAGGCCTTAAGTGCAGCCTCTTTTGCATGGGTGAGCACAGTTTTGCCTGACAGGTCATTGCTTTAACCTCCAGGGTCCATCTCTGGACAGGATCAATGATGATCCTGCCCCCTCTCTCTACAGCTGCACTCATTTTACTTTCTGGTGCTGTGAAAGCAAGCCATTAGGGAGGAAGCCTCCGTACCAGTTGCAGCTTGATTTTTATGTCCTGCACACAAAGGGTGTCACGTCTTCAGCCACAGAGACTTCCCATTGTAGTTCCAGTGGGCAGCATAAGTAACAGGAGCAGCATAAGTAACAGTTGTTTCGGGGAGCCTCTGGAGTTTCCCTGACTAACAACGCATGGGTATGTATCCCGCACCTACACTGAGGGCTCCAGTGTCTTCAGGGGTGGCAATCATTGGTGCTTCCCACTGCGAAGTTGAACATTTCAAAATAGGCTTGCAACATTGATCTTCCTGGACAAGAGTGTCCCGGCAAGAGAAAGTGTGTAGATAAAGACGGTGGGATTTTAATGGCATGCTAATGAACATGTTAAGCCATGGAGTGTGGATGGGTTTGTTCTCAGACCTACTTTTGGAGCCCTTACTTCCAGGGAAAGACTAGGTTCTGGGGGAAAGCTCATTAAGAAAGAGATTTCTTTTGTCAGGTGTGGGAGACCCCATCTGTCAGTGCTGAGAAGGCAAAGGTGGGAGGATGGTGAGTCAAGGGCCAACTAAGTGGCAGACACTGTAAGACTGTATCCCACACAAACATAAACACAGCAACACAGTAAAACAAGGGGCTGAAGAGATAGCTCAGCAGTAAGAACATGTGCTACTCTCACAGAGGATCTGAGTTCGATCCCCAGCACCCACAGTGGCTTACAACCATCTGTAACTCCAGTTCCAGGGGGATCCAAGTTCCTCTTCTGCCCTCTTCAGACACCAGGCATGCATGTGGTGCACATACATACATGCAGGCAAGACACTCATACACATACAATAAAAAATAAAAATCTAAAGTAAATAGAAGTAATTTAAAATTAGGAAGGGTTTCAGGGTGCCAAAGAGCATTCATTGCTTGATTCCCAGCACACACATGATGGCTCACAACCATTCATTACTCTGCTTTTAGGGGACCCAACATCTTCTTCTCCCGAGGGCACTATGTACACATGATTCTCATATGTGCAAGCAAAATACCCATATACATAAAAGGAATACATCTAAAAACTGCTTTTCAAAGAAAAGAGTTTTCATCTGCTTCCAAGCAGACCTTATCTTGGCAGTCTCGTCACCATCCTTCAGAGAAGGAATCCCAGCACCCTGTCCCCTCACTCTGAAGGGGAATCCTCATCTCTCCAGGAGGGTCAGTAGATTGGTTTGATTGGTGTAATAGTGGCAAGTCTTTTTCGGGTAAGCACTCACTTTCTGATTGGACTTGGAGCCCACACCACAGACCTACAACAGGCTGCTCCTCTGGTTCTTCTGCAAATGGAGAGCACTAGCCAGGTGGTGGGGGGGACTGGAAGGAGTCTTTCTGTCTCTGGGGCACAATTTTGTTCTCTTGGGTGGAAGGAGCTGGAGCTGACTGCAGACACTGCTCAGGTATTTGTACTTCCACATTTCTTGCTTTTGTCTTTGTTTTTGTTAAGTCTGTAAGGCCCCAATTTTAAAATTGTTATTTTAAAACCTTCTGTGTGTATACGAGTGTGCACACCATAGCATGTGTCTTTTGAGACAGGGTTTCTCCGTGTAGCCCTGGCTGTCCCCGAACTCGCTCTGTAGAGCAGGCTGTCTTGGACTCAGAGTTCCACCTGTCTGTGCCTGAGAACAACCTTTTTGTGGGTTTGGGGCATTAGGCTAAGGGTGTGATTGTTGTGCAGTGAGCACTTCCGCCCACTGAGCCATCCCCTGGCCCACTGGCCCCTTTTATTAAACACCACTGAAATTATCCACCATGAGGTACAATCACTTGCCTGTTGTGGCCTGACCAGTTAAAGGCTGTGTGGAGCCGTTAATGTGTGTTTTGTTTCCCACTTCACCATAGTCTCACAACGCTTGGCAAGTGTTTGGTGAATTTTTGTGGAATGTCAGGATCTGAGCCACAGCCCCTTGTAACATGATAAATAAAAGACCCAGACACTGGTATTGGTGCTCAAGCTTCAAGCTGAAGATCAGAAAAGCAAAGCAGGCAGCCACTAGCTCTTACTTCCACCTCAGCTCAGCCCAAAGGGGTGATCCTCAGACTGCCCCCAACTTCACTGCCCCTCAGATTCACTCAGACTGCTATGCTCTCCTCAACATGGCTGGAGACTCAATGCCTAACTGACTACTGAAGACCCTGCTCAAATCTTTTATACCTTCCTAGTGCTGGGACTAAAGGCATGTGATTCCTGGTGCTGAGGTCACCTTTGTGTTAGCTGTTTCTTTTAGGACTGGATCAATCTTGTGTAGTCAGTGTGGCCTTGAACTAACAGAGATCTGTCTACCTCTTAATCCTGAGTTCTGGGATTAAAGGTGTGTACCACCACCGACTTGCTTCTATAGCTAACTAGTGTGGCTGGCTTTGCATCTTGAACCCTCAGGCAAGCTATATTAAATCATAAATAATATATCACCACAGACTCTCCTCTCTACACTTGTGATATTCACTAAAGTATTCTCATGCTGTACACAGATGCCCAGTAAACTCTAGGAGCTGTTAGGTTAAGCAGCATAGAGCAGGCTAAGCCTGAGACTCATCTTTTCCATGAGCTCCAGTTTCCTGAGTCACCTCAGAGGTTCGTGCCTGAATGAGCAATGTGTGGATGTCTGAGGAACATCTGAAATACACAGAGGCAGTAGAGGTAGGAGGCTTGAAAAATGAAGGGCCACATAACAAGAAATGAACATAGGAAATTTTCGTTTGTTTAGGTTATGGTTTTAAAGGGAACATGTTGAGTAAGCTCAGTTTATAGTTACCAGTTTTCACTTATAAAGTTGACATTGCCTTTATTATATTTAATGTTGCATTAGGCACCACAATATCATTCTATATGAGGGAAAGTTGACATAACTACCTTGCATTTTACAGCCATGCTTGCTATCAAGTTCACAACGGCAGGCTCCAAAGTGGTACGAGACATTTATTATAAATACCTTTTCACCATGCAAGTGTCAGAGGGACTTTCTCATGATTCGTGTATCTCTGGGCTCACAGAGATATGAGGCAGAGCTGTTCTAAGACCTCTCACTAGGCCTCAGGAGTTCCTAGCTGCTGACAAATTTGTCAAATATTAAGTTCTTTATTGAAAGAAATTCCATGATCTTCCTTCCTGGGTTCCCCAGGAGGATAGGGGTCCAGCTCCAGCTATCGTAGTATACCTCATCTTTTCTCAGAGCCGCGCCTTTGATGATCTCCAGGGCACATTCCTCCTTGGGAGAGGCTTTGGCAGAGAACACCCCAGAGGTTGCCTTCAGGGCTGTTTCTGTAGGACCACAGGAAAGGCTAGAGTTATCTAGGGCTAGCAGAGCTTGTGTGATGGAGACTTCCAGACCCTGAGCTGTTAGGTTCTGTGTACCTATTGTCTGAGCCCTACAGGCCCTCTGGGGACTCTTGGACAACTGGACAAAGGAAGACTGACTGGCAGAGGTCTGGCCTTCCTGTATGGGGATCTGTGGGGCAGTGGAGGTGACAGCTTGGGGGTCCAAATGCTCTTCTCTGAGTGACACATTAACATGGGGAGTGCAGAATGCTGATGTAAAATGTAGATGGCAAACTGTGACCCACTGCGTACAGATGGGAAGAACAGAACCAGGCACCGACCACTGCCACAGACAAGGAGCCATCCGTAACTGTGCTCTGTCTTCCTCCATGGTCTCCTCCTTCACACACGTCTTTCCTCCCTCCATCCCCATGCTACTTTACTTCTGGTTTTGTTCTGTAATCACTGTTTAACTAATTTTTTTTTTTTTTTGACAAGGACTCATGTAGCTCAGGCTGGCCTTGAACTAAATATATAGTTGAGAATGACTCTGAACTTGTGATCCTCCTGTATCTCCCTCCTGAGTGCTGGGATTCCAATTGTGCTCCACCACACAGAAATTAAACCCAGGGCCACATGAGTACCAGGCCAGTTCCCTAACAACTGAGATACAGTCCTGGATCACCAATCCCTCCTTAAACAATAATTCCTCACAGTCCTAGATGTATGTTTCAGATAAATTCATGAACACTGCACACACCTCACCTTTCCTGAATTGTCACATCATGCACAACCCCGTGAGTACCATAGATGCAATAGATGCAGCACAATGTTATTGGCTTTTTTTTTTTTTAAACTAGTGTCCCCTTTATGCTCTGGGTTTATGTCCAGGGGCACACTCAGTGCTAATTTCTCCATCTGTTTCTTAGTCTGTGAAGGTTCTTTCATGGCCTTGAAGAGTATGAACCATTTCCAAGGACTGTCTCTCAGGTGGATGATGCATCCTCCCAGTGTTTCATCGAGGGGCTCATGAAATCAACGTTGAGTTCAGTAAGAAAAGTATAAAGGTGTTTAGTACCTTTTGTTGAATAACAGCAGTCATGGAGAGTTTATGCAGGCACAAGGAGCTCAGGGTAGAACATGCTATACTGAGTGTGGTGTTCAGAACAGGGAGGAGGGTCAAAACTGACTAGGCTCTGCTAGTGATGGAAGTGCCCCATTACATGACAGGCCTGATGCTTCTAGTACCTCAGGAAGACAGGACCCTTCTTTTTCTACATGGTGAAGCTGACAGACCAATGTAAGGCCATTTATTCCAGATTCTTTTCCTTACCTGTGTTTATGAGGCCAAGAACACAGAGAGTGATGGACACATTGACCTTGGTTACTCCGTATTCTTTTCTAATGGAAGAGAAGAACCCGTCCAGAGCAAACTTGCTTGCAGAGTAGGGAGCGACCAGAGGATGGGCCATTTTCCCTAAAGGACAAATTAAAAATGTATATTAATAAGGATCCATTTTGGCCCCAGACAGAGCTGGGCTTGACTTGGAGGGGACTGGCGACTCCTGAAGGGTCTCCTTACCCACTGAGTCTCAGCTCCTCACCATTCCCTAAATTACCCTATGGCATTACATTTCTGAAGGGATAGGAATTAAGTTTTTGGAGAGTGGTGGTTTGAATGAGAATGCTTCCCCCCTCCCCCATAGGCCCAGTCCCCAGCTGGTAAAATGCTTGAAAGGATTAGGAGGTGTGGCCTTGTTGGAGTGGATGTCTTGTTGCAGGTTTCAAAAGCCCACACCAGGACCATTGACACCCCCCCCACCCCATCAAGATAAAGCTCTTAGCTACTTCTCCAGCACCATGTCTGTCTGCTCCCACCATGCTGACAAAGGACTAACCACCTGAAACTCCCAATTAAATGCTTTCTTTTAGAAGAGTTGCCTTTGTTATGTGTCTTCATCACAATAGAGCAGTGACTAAGACAGGAGCAATGGTGTACAGGTTGAGATGCAAGACAGACTCCGCTGGAGAGAGATACTAAGCAATGGTAGAAAGTGAGCTGGGCTTCAATACAGCCCTGTATTCTCACAGCTGCTGTCTCTAGCTCTGATCCTAAAGGGCCAGCTCAGTGGCCTGTCTCCTTTCTTCATGACGGGGATAAAACACCCGTGTTTGAGTTTTAAACAAAACCTGAAACTTTCAACCTATCAGTCAAGACTCATTCCAATCTATGAGGGGTAAGTGGACATAGACGTAGTAGGAGGAGCTCTTCACATGCTCTATGGATAGAACAGAAGTGAACGCAGGCTGTACGCACTCCTGAACATTGATAGAAAGACTATAAAATCCTCGTGTGCTAGCTTTGGAAGCTGAGCCTGTTTAGGGTCCATTTTTGTAGAGAGCTTCCCTCCTGTTGACCATGTAACACTTTTTCCTTGTATCCTGGAAACTGTGAGCAATGCCTCCCAAAGTCTCTGGATTTCATCTCGTTCCTCCAAAGAGAGTTAACTGTTGTGTTAAAATGAGCATTAACCTGGTTGAAATATATCTGACCGCTTAGTATCGGCACCACTGTGAACAATCAGAAATCCAGAAGAAGTAATGCAGTACGGAAATCCAGGATTTTGTGATGCTTCTCCAAAGAATACTCAAGTTTTTTTCTCCTAAAATTATAACAATTGCAGACTTCTGACAAAACGTAAAACATGACCATTGGAAGCACTAGTGAAGACTAACAGCAGACAGTTTGCTTCTCTGACTGTCTCACAGCCCTAATAAATGCACGTTTCTGCTGTTTGCGGTGCTGCTGCTGGTCCTCTCAGTGTGTCTCTGCCTCTTCCATAGCAGTGGAACCTGGGCACACAGTTATCCAGAGTGAAGTGGGTGCCTCACACTCCTCTCACCGTTATTGCTGAGCCGCTAAGCCCTGTACAATGGTAGGTAAGTAGAAGCAGAAGCAACTCGCTGCCTTCCAGTCTTTATTCTTAGGTGTCTGTGATATCCATGGCTCCCTGAGTCATGAGGTATATGGCACATGCTGAGTCACAGGGGAGACAACATGGCCTGGAGCTGCCTCACCAGCTCTGCCCCACCATCAGACAGCCCTGACCTACCTTCTCATTTGCTTAGCCCCACTGTTGTTTTTAATTTTCAACACCTGAGAGCTGGACTCAGACTTTATTATAGATATACCACATGGGAGAAGAAACATCCCTTTACCCAGGACGCTTACAGGAATGAGCATGTGACCCAGTTTGGGCCAATGAGTATCTCACAAAGTTCTTTTCCCTCCTGGGAGTTTCTGGGAGTAGAAATCCTCTTTCTCTCCTGATGGGCACTTTGTGCATTTGTATGGGTCTAGAATTGCTGCAGCTGAGTGGGAAACCACACAGGGAGGCAAGCTGAGTCAAGAGGATCATGGGAATACAGCTTTAACTGGGTCAATTCCTACATCGGAACTCCATTTGTCAATAATTTCTGTTAATTTTTTAAGCCCCAAATAGATCCAAAACATTTGTAGGGGTAGTGTACGATTAAAATGAGATTTAGAGAGAGGTGGCTTGGGTATAAATCCCAAGCATGGCATTTCTTAGCTACAGTTTGTGGATAATACCATTATGGAGCTGAAATAACCACATACTATGCTTAACACAGGCTGACTCCAAGAAGGCTCTCAGAGAATGCTGTTGTTGTCAACAGAATTAGTATTCAAGTCAGCAAGAAATGTATGAGCTATTCAAAAAGTCATGTTGGGACAAATAGCTAATTACTCAGGGGAGTGGAAAAATGCCACTCTAACAAATTAATTCAAGCCACATTAGAGAATATATTTGGAAAGTGAGATAAAACAGCAAGAGAAGGGTAAGTTTACCATCCCCAAAGACACTTAATTCATGGAAACAGGTGCACTTGGTGAAAGGAAGGGTGGGTGGCCGGAATGCAAAACGTGAAAAGCTGCCTGGTGCTGGAGACACCCACTTTGCCCTTCAAAGTGGACACGCCCCCTTTCTGCCTTCGAGGGCTGTCCAGCCTCAGACAAATGTGCACACCAGCTCGAGTACATGCCATGGCCTCTTTCAAGAAACTGAAATAAATGACAGCAGGATTCTATTTATTGCCATTTGGTTTTGAGCTGAAAGGTTATATAACCTGGCATGAAAAAGGGTAAGTCAGCAAAGGGCCACTCTTGAAGATGGCAGAGATGTGGAGCTGAGGACCACAGAAGCTTGGCTTAAATAGGTACTAACTTTCTTTAAAACTTGTGTATCTCATTCTAGAGTTCAAAGGCTGAATAATTGTTCAAAGTTGAAAGGTTGGTGAAAAAACCAAGCTTCAGATCTGTTTCTAGTGGCCCATACTTAGACTCTGATGTTTCATCTACAGTTGCCTGCCTGCCTGCCTGCCAGCCTTCCTTCCTTCCTTTCTTCCTTCCTTCCTTCTCTCCTTTACTCTCTTCCTTCCTTCTTCCCTCCCTTTATTCCCTCCCTCCCTCCCTCCCTCCCTCCCTCCCTCCCTCCCTCCCTCCCTCCCTTCCTTCCTTCCTTCCTTTCTTCCTCCCTCCCTCCCTCCTTCCCTTCCTCCCTCCTTCTCCCTCTCCCTCTCCCCCTCTCTCTTTCCTTTCTCCTCTTCCCCCTTCTTCTTATGTCCATTGCTGGGCCTCCAGTTTTTTATATTCACATTTTCCAGGAATCATGCGTCAAATCCAGTAACAAACCACCCCGTGTTGGTGGAGTTTACTCCGGCCTGATAGTCAAGCCCCAAATAGGCAAACTTTATGACTACCAGTATTATTTTTACTTTCAGACTGATAGGTGAAGGTGTCCACAGATAGGCTTGTCACTCTTCAACGTTTAGATTTGCTTCCCAGGGCACCATAACGAATCAGTCACCACAAGCAGTCACACTGTAATCCACTGGTTCTCAGCCTTCCTAATGCTGCCACCCTTTAACACAGTTCCTCATGTTGTGGTGACCCCCAATCATAAAATTATTTTTTTATTACTTTTATTAATTTTTTATTAATTGTGATTTTGCTTCTGTTATGAATCATAATGTAAATATCTGATATGCAGGATATCTGATATGCTGCCTCTGTGAAAGGGTCGTTCAACACCCCTAAGAGGTCTTGACCCACCACAGTTGAGAACTGCTGTTATAATCCCTCCTCCCACAGCTTAGTGGGCCAAAGTCCAAGTTTGGGCTCCAGCAGAGAATCCTTGGTCTGGGCCAGCCCCTCATATAAGCTCTTGTTGGCGCCCCTGGCATGTATATACCTTAATCCTGTTTTTAACATTACTTTCCTTGTGTGCCTCTGTTCCTCTGTCTCTTTCATGGTTCTACAAGAACTCTTATTATTGGAGTTTGGCTCACTCAGAGGATCTGAGATGATTTCATCTGGATAGCTGTGTTATATCTTTGAGGACCCTTGCTTAGGTAAGGCTCTACTCACAAGTTTCAGGGGGACATTTCTTCTGGGGACATACACATTCTTATCAACCACTACACCTTCCTTAGTGCAATGAGGATACTGTCTGTGGCATCTGATATCCTTGGGTGGTAACATTTGAGCTATAGAAACAAGATGCCATGCAGAGCTGTTTGTTTTGTTCATGAAACTCCCTCTATCTCATGCCCCATCTTTTCACAAGCCATAGGTTATATTCATGGTACAAAGTTGCATCCTAAGTGATTTTCAGGAGAAAAGAGAGGGAAAGGAGAAAGGAGAGAGGCAGGGAAGGAGTCAGAAGTAGTCCAAAGTAGTCCAAGGAGTCACAGCATCACATACAGTATCCTGTTTTTTTTTTTTTTTTTTTTTTTGTGTGTGTGTGTGTGTGTGTGTGTTTTGTGCTGCTAAGATGAAACTGACAAGAGCCACACGGGGGAGAGGGAATGTGTTCTGCCTCCCAGTTAAGGTTACAGTCTGCCACAGTAGGAAATGTGATGGGAACTTGAGGAAGCTGGTCACGTTGCATCATAGTCAAGAATCAGAGATAGAGGAAAATACATGTGCTGGTGCTCAGCTGTGTTTTCATTTTAAGCAGTCCAAAGTACATGGCTAGGGAATTTTCCCACCCACCATCCATATCAATATGACCAATCCCACACAGACATGCTCATCTCCCAGGTAATTCTAGATTCTGCCAACACAACAATTAACATTGACCATCATGTGTGGTGGATAGGGTGCCTTTAAATATCTAAAAAACACAAAATTATTAAGCAAGGGTCAGGATTAGGTGAAAATTTCAGAACATTTTTTAGCCATTATGACAAAAAGTATGCGTGAGGTTCCCCTATGCTGTGGCTACTGTGGTTACACCTGTTACTGACATCTATCATAACCACATTTTACCTTTCAGGTTTCACAGCTCACCTTTGATCTACATTAAAATAAACAGTTTCCAAACTCAGTATGAGCGCGCGTATGCGCGTGCACACACACACACACACACATACACACACACACACACACACACACACACACACACACACACACACACGCATGCACGCACGCACGCACGCAGAGCAGTTTGGAGCCGGTTAACCCCAGGGCTTAAGCCTCCAGTTCCCCCTGGTTCTTATTGAGTGTTCTAGATGGAGGGTGGTGTTGGGCATTCTGTAGGAAGTGAAATTTGTTTATGAACCATAGTTGTGGTTGAAGGTGGAGAAGGGAGCAGGAAAGCCATGGTGGCATAAACCGGTGGAACCTGGTCTAGGGACCACTGAAAGAAATTGTGAGGGAAGGCTGGGCGTGGGGGTGGGCTGTTCTGTGCCAATGGAGAGAGTTCCCAGCCACTAAGTCTCTCCCAAGGTCAGACATGTCTGTCTTGGGCCAATGTGCCCTAAATCTAAAGGGCTCTTCAGGACCAGGCTGCCAGGAAACTGAACCTAGAGGAGGCAATTTTATAGTCGTTGGTGAAATGAAGAGCACAAAAGGCAACAGAGGAAGGGGGAGCGGGGCAGCTCTGATCACAAGATGCAGCAGCACAAGCTAAGCGTACACCTAAATGTTTAGAGAGAGCCAGCACACACGGAAAACTCTTTAAGCCCAATGTGTCAAGGCAATCAAAAGAAGCATCTGGATCTGAGAAGGTGACCCCTCGCCCCACCCTGGAGGAGCTGCAGACACCTGGGAAGCTAGTGTTATTATTGCTGCGCTTAGACACAGATTAATAGGTCTCACTTCAGGTCACTTAATTACAGAGAGGAAACCCTTCATTTTCAGAGCTTCGGTGTTTTTTTTTTTTTTTTTTTTTTTTCTCCAGAGATTGTTGATTTAGGAATTGCTATTAAGGGTTCTGAGCCAGAGGCTCATAAAAGAAAAACTGGGCCAGATCACAAAAGTGGGGGAAAAAAAGAGAAGACACCCCCCCCCTACATTCATCACAATCTTGGGCATTTAAAGTTTGTTTCCTACCCCAGGAACTATGCTTAAATGCTTTCCCATATAACACATCACACAAACCATATACAGTAGCATACATGCAACCCCAGAACTCATGAGGCCAGGGGTTCAAGGTACTCCTCAGCTACATAGCAAGTGTGAGGCTACCCTGGATTATACAGGACCCTGTCTCAAAAGAAAATGGAAGAATATGGATTTTCAAAAGAGTTTTACCCTTTCTAGTCTTTGGAAATGTCTTAATATATTTTACTAAAGGCAAATGTGGAAGTCTCCTACCATAAACTGGTTAGCGTTGTATGGGAAAGGCATTTGCTAAAGTTAAGTTACATATGTATTGACATTTTAACTAGCCAAGTGAGACCATTCTTGAGACATGAAGCCAGAGAAAGGGCTTTATCATGTCAGCGTTACCAGGTCATGTGTGATCTGGGAAGGACAGGTTCCCACAGAACAGGGTTGGGTGGCAGTAGAGGGAAGGGTCCCATTATTCCCCACGACACCTATGTAATCTTCTTGTCTAACTTCCAGTCAAAAAACCTGCTAGAATCATTAAAAGGGGTAATATGTGAAGAGGCTTGAGGCTTGAGGCTCGTTACAGTGAGTGTTTGGTGACTGTGTCAGAGGAGCAGCAGGTGCAATTGAAGTTCAGGGTGTCCCATCAGGAGGAAACTCTCTGATAGGCCAATCTCATAGAGTCAAGGCCCTGAGACCACAGACCCTTGCACGTCTTTTGCTTCTGCTGTGCATGTTTGTTGCTATCTTTCTCTGGTTTCTGGCATGGTGTGAATGGGTGTGGGGAGATCCCCCACTGCCTGTATTATAGTATGTTTATTTCATGGAAGCATCCTGTTCTACTAGGCATTTTTAGCTGTGGATTACTATGAAGATGATTTATTCTTATGTTGTACTATCTAGTGTATAATAATAATGTTAGTTTTAATAGGATTTTGATGATAAAAATAAAAGAAGGAAGTATTTCTATTGAGGAGTCACATACACAGTGGCTTAGGTTAATGATTAAGAAAAATAACTGAGTCCTGGTAACCCAGCTATTTTAAATTCTTTTAACCTTCATGTTGGGAGATATGATCACGGGTTTCAGAGTGTGTAATATCTGAAAAAAAGCTTTAAAAATGAATTAAAGTTAGACTAAGATGTTTTTGTCACATAGCTTTGAGGTAAAAAACCCAAGAAGACAATCTTATGGAACTCTTTAAGGTCAAGGAACAAGAACAAAGCAGCCCAATTATTACTATTTGACACACTTTTTTTTTTTTTTTTTTTTTTTTTGCTAGGATTGGTTGATAACCAAAGGTGATGATTAATTCCTTGTACCCATTTTTGCCCTCAATCTCCTGACATAAAAAACTATTGATGAGTGGATACTTACCCTAAAAATTTAAAGTAGAGCTGACTGATTCTTTTTCATATATGATATGAAAGCTTAGGTTTGTGATTCCTTATAAAATTACCTTTCAAGATAAGTAATAAAGTACAAATGGCCCTTTCTTTGGAACTATAAAATGCAGCCTGTCAGTAAAAGACCTGATTGAGGAGAATGCTTTGCTTGCCCACACAGTTAATCTATAACAAGTTGTTTGTGTATGAATGTACGTGAGTTCTTGAGATAATTTGTTTTTCCACCTGTAATAGGTAAAATGCTTAACCATGTAAGGGATAGTGGAAACATTTTTTTCTTTTTTCTTTGTATTCATTGTAATCATTCACTTGAAAAGCAATGTAATCACATTGAAATTCCTATATTGCCTGAAAATCTTTGTTGGGGTTATAAGCTGTAGAAAAAAGTATACAGTAGAACGAACACAGAAAATAACCAAAAATAAAGAAGGAAACCATCAGGAGAGTGTGCTAGTGTCTTTTTCCCTAACCCCCTCAGATAAAAAGTCTAGAACTTGTCAACTCCTTGGCTTCCCTTTGAGCCCTGTGCTCCTGGAGGCTGGTCCCCCAGGCAGCGACAAGTGAGGCTCTGAGAAGCCTGTGAGCACCTTGATCAAGGTCAAGTTTTAGTTGACACAGCAACAAAAACTGGGCAGTGGTGGCACACACCTTTAGTTTCAGCATTCAGGAGGGAGATTCAGGTGGATCTCTGTGAATTTGAGGCCAGCCTGGTCTACAAAGCAAGTTCTAGGACAGCCAGGACTGTTATATAAAGAAATCCTGTCTTGTAAAACAAAACAAAACAACCTCCCCCTACAAAACAACAAAACACATCAACTTCAGCAGAATGCAAAACATGCACATGCACACACATGCAGTTGATTTTCTTCCAGGAAGGCTTATACACAGGTGACCCTGTTTTCTGAAGCGAAATGTGGGACAAAGAGTGTGACAGGTCTGAGTGCAGGTGTGGTAAATGGGACAGAAAGCCCAAAGATCTGTCCTAACACTGGGTTCCAGTCACTGCAGAACAGCCAAACGGGGGCTGGCAGACAGGCTGCACTCCAGGCTTGTTAGTGTGACACCGAGGTCAAAGGGAGGCGTGGAGGGCAGGGTCTAGGAGGGTTTCTAGCTCAGGCATGGTAGACTTCAAACAGGAACTTGCTCAACCAGTGAGTGCGCAGCAAGTGACTGTGGCTCATTTGCCTGGGTTCCTCTACAAGGCTGAAGATGGGCAGGAATCAAGCTTTTTAATTTGTTTTTTCTTCTTTCTGAGTATTCAATTAAAGCAGTTAAACATTTGCTCTTGAAATTGAAACCATTTGAAAATCCATCAAGGCAGTTGGTGATGGAAAGCCAGAGAGGTCAAACCATACCTGGGAACCACTGGGGATGGGTGTGTTTCCCATAGGAATCACCAAGGAGCCCCAGAGAAAATCCCCAGGGAATTAACCCCACACTTCCTCCACTTCACTGGGTTCCTAGGATGGAGGATACTTTTTCCCCTTTTGAAATACTTACAAACTTTTAGTGAAGTTGAAAGATTGTATACAAAAGAAATTATTCCCCCAATCCACCAAGCCTCCTTTTAGACAGGGTCTCATACATTCACACTGATCTCAAACTATTCTGTATTGGGGGGTGACCTCTTAAACTCCTGATAGCCCTTCCTTACTCCCAAGTGCTGGGATGACAAGTGTGCAATACCACTCATGGCTTTCATGGGACTTTTGAGGGTGATTCCCGTAGTTGAGATCAGTGTTGTCCCCATGTCCTACCACCTTGAATACACATGCCTGTGTTCATTTGATCATAATAGGAGCATGACAATGAAGGAAGTCATTCATTAGTTCTCAGGGCTTCTGTAACAAAGTGGATAGCTTAAGCTAGCAGAGATTTATTTTCACAGTTGTGGATCTGAGATGTATGAGATCAATGAGTTGAGAAGACTCAAAAGCTCCTTCAAAAGCTCCAAGAAATGATCCTTCCTGGATGTCAGTATTGCTCTAGTCTCTGATGGTATATATTCGCATGGCCTCTCTTCCCTCCATCTTTTGTCCTCTGTCTCTTATGAGGTGCTTATTATTGGAATAAGTGATCATGTAGGTTATCCAGGGTATTTGGGCTCAAGAGCCTTCATTCAATTAAAACTTTATTCAATGAAAACTTTCTAAGTAAGGTCCTGTCCATAGGTTCATAGAGTTAGGATGTGGATGTCCTTTTGGCACCACCATCCAGTCTGCTTCAGGAACGCTAATGGATTCTTGGTATATAATCCACAGACCTCCAGGAGACTGATGCTTTTCTCTACCTTGTAATGTTGTAAGCCAGGCATGCCTGGCCCCACCTCTGGGGGACCTAGCACAGTGTGCCATCTCTATTCATAGCAGGCAGTCCTCTGACTCTGTACACACGTGCAAAGGTCCCTTTGAGAGACAAGCTCCATCTACTTTCCCCTCTCTCTTTCTGACATTTCTCTGAGGAGCCCTCTCTGTCTCCTCTTTTCTCTCTTCCCTTCTCTTAATCCCTTACATTACCCCAATACACTTTCCACATAAGTTTCATCTATAGGTCTCTGTCTGTCTCTCACCTGCCATTTGTCCCTCATGTGCTATGGGATGCACCAAAGGTAGCCATAGTATCACACACAAAACCATGAGTTCACTTCTGTTTGAGTTCAACAAATACAGATCTTCCAATTTTCCTGCCTCTCCCTCCCTACATCTTTCCTCCTTCCCCTACTTTTTCTTTCTTTCTATCTTCCTTCCTTCCTTCTTGGCTAACAGCATGCTAATGGGTATGAGCTGGTGCCTCCTTATATACTTGGGGTTTTCCTAGCGATGAGAGATGTTGAATATTTTTGCATGTTTCTATTAGACATTTGAATTTCTTTTTTGGGGAAGTATTTTTTCAAGTCTTTTGGTCAATTGCATTAATTGTTTTTATCTTTGATATTGTTGAGTAGGTAACACTTTGGGAC
Organism: Cricetiscus sungorus; assembly: GCA_030556225.1. Classification (NCBI taxonomy): domain Eukaryota; kingdom Metazoa; phylum Chordata; class Mammalia; order Rodentia; family Cricetidae; genus Cricetiscus; species Cricetiscus sungorus. Next base: position 1,895,261 of record JANBXA010000730.1, on the reverse strand, counting down.
TGGTGGAAATGCTCTGTTTGTTATTAAACATTCACCTTCTGATTTTAACATTCATTAATGTGCCTAGATGAATGATTACCATAATGGCAATTCTCCAAGGTTCTTGTTCCCTTTGTGTTTATCATTCGACCTTCCACTTCCAGAGGGGGAGATGCCTCCTTTCTCCATTTGTTTATTCTTGGGGTTATGTAATCATGAACTCATTTATTTTTGTGGCATGTAATAGATTATAATCCATTTTTGTTATTGTTATTGTTCATAGTTGGGCTTTATTCTTTTCTGTTTTAAATGTTCAGTCTTCTGTCATTCTAAAGCAGTTTGATAATGCATACAAATGACCTCAAAATGTTCCCATTATTCCACTCATCCCGTATTCCACTCAGGTGAGTGCTACAAATCTATCAAAAACTAACCATCAGTTTAGGCACAGGCTCAGATACAGGAAACTTTTTTTTCTACACTCCCTGTACCTCTGTCTCTCTTTCTCTGTCTCACTGTCCCCCCCCCCTCTGGGTCTCTACAGTAGGCCTGCATAGCCTGATACTCCCTGTGTAGCAGAGTGGCTTTGAACTTCTAATCCTCCTGTTAAGATTACAGGCATGCAGCCCACACCTACTTTGTGCAGTACTAGAAATCATACCCAGACTTCTTCACTAGAAGACAAGTACTCTGCAGAGTTACAGCTCTAGTCATATTTTTTGGTTTTCTAATTTTTTTGAGACAAGGTCAACTTGACACACAAACATGTAGCATGAATAATAAAATCCCAGAGATAGATATTGGGGTTAAAGATGAAGATCAGAGAAGCAAAGCCAAACTCTAGAGAGTTCCTGCTGCTACCAAGGCTCAGATCAAAAAGGGGTGAGCCTATCCTCAGAGTGACTGCAGATTGACTGACTCCTGTCTCCTCCTGTTTTATATTCCTTTCTAGTGCTGGGATTAAAGGTGTGCACCACCACTGCCTGGCCCTATGGCTGACTAGTGTGGCTGCTGGGGTTAAAGGTGTGTGCCTTCTCTGCCTGGCCGGTATGGCTGACTAGTGTGGCTAGCCTTGCACTCTGATCTTCAGGCAAGCTTTATTTGTTAGATCATAAACAAAATATCGCCACACAAACACATTTCCATTAAACCACAACCTTCCCTTTCTTGTTCATTCCCAAGATCTATGTTAACAACAATGTAAAACACTTCAAACTTTTAAAAGCCTCATAGACCTTTCCAATGTCTCAAACTCACAGGCTTCCTGCTTTGGCCTTTTGAATGCTAGGTTTATAGGTCAATGCCACTATCTGTGACCCTTGTAGGATATTTAAGATGCCAAAGCAAGCAGTAAGCTTGTTTGGGACCATCTGGACAGTCAGGACAACCATGAGTTGCGGTGTCCTGTCAGTCTCTTTATAGCACTGAAGACTGTTTCCCTGTGATTGTTCGGAGGCTTCAAGGCCACAGCTAACTTCAGTTTGCAGCTTTAACATAGCCTTGGTTTTCATTGTACACATGCCATTGATTTTAAACCCTAGAAATAACTTTAAACATTGGTGGCATTGCTTTTCCTGTTTGTCTTGCCTTCTATTCTTTAATATTTCATGAAGGATTCGTTTTGGAATCCACTTGTCTCTCTCTCCCTCTGCTCCCTTCTGAGGACAGTCATGTTTTGTTGAGAATTCAGGAGCCAGACTTTAAACCTAAATACATATCTGTTTGATTTAGGCATCTTCTCCTTTGAGCTTTAGTTTTCTATCTATGTAACTCCAATAGGATGTATTTGCTGACAGCATTACCCTATTCTCATCCACAAAGAGGAAGAGGTTAATATTTTCACCTAGAAGTTAGTGACTCTTAATAAAGCCATGGCCATCAGTGAGGCAGCTTTGAGGGTGCCAGATCTACCATACTTCCCTTTGGTTTTGATCTTGAAAGTCACATTGTTTCAGAACAGAGGCCCCCACCCTGCCTGTACTTTCTAAGGTCTGGCATTGTGGAGATGCATCACCATGCCCAGGCCTCTCAGCCTTTAAAGAGAAAACTTGAAGCAGTCATCACAGATAACATGCAAACTTCGTTACTACTTTCATCAGAGAGACTTTCTCATTTCAAATCTCCCTGTCTCCTTTAGGGTCAGATAGGACATGATTCATAATTCAGTGGTTACTGCCTCAGTCCTTCAGGCCTGGCCCAAGTGCAGTGCCTTACAATCTGTCCACAGTGGCTCCCCTGGATGCTTTAGGTCTCCAGAGAGACTCACTCTGACCATGGCATTCTTCCAGGCCCTGTAGAAGACCCAACTACTATACACATGCTCCACCTTGTATACTTCTAGCCCCCACAACACCCCAACTCCAGAACACCCCATAAGTGCTTCCACACATCTTGACAAATTATTTCTGGGTTAATTGAATTAAAAGGAACGTGGAATATTTTCTTAGAGCAATCAGAACAGGTTGGGTAAGGTAGGGGACAGCACTTCCTACTTTGGAGCCCACACTCTTTCACAGCCTCCATTGGATTCCTACTACCTTCCTGAGCTACAGCATCACATTGATGCTGTAAGGAGCTGGCTTACTTCCTGGAAGCCATAGCACCAGAGATGCATGAGATTGACATCTGTACTTTATGCAAAAGGTTATGGAGCGTCTGAGACCTTCTAGTTGATATGTGCAGTTGAGAAACCTGTTTTTATTCCCCTTCCTTCCCTATAATGTTAAACTCATGAGCTCAGTTTAGACCACACAGGGAGCTCTCAGCTGACACAAAGGCTACAGTCCAACAAGTGATTTCATTCTCACTAATGTACTGATGTAGGGAATATTTAATCTTGACAGTGTGCTTGAATTACTGCATTGAAACACTGTTGAAATCTCCGTAGATAGTTGAATAAGCCAGAGAACAAATGTATTTGGATAGGTTGGAAAATTAGATTTGTCTACCCATCCATCCACTCACCCACCCACCCTCCCACCCACCTACCTATCCATCCATCCATCGATAGGCATATTAAAAGTTGATCTTTTAAATATTAACAGTTATGGAGCTTTGAAAGAAGGGTCTAAGTGTTTAGATGCCTTTGACAAGGCTCAATGTTCTTTCAGTGTATTTTCATTGTGCTCTAAGAAGTCCAGCTTTTACCATCATGTCTGGTTTCTATGCAAGCTCTTTGTTTTTCTTGACGTGAAGGAACTTGTTATCTGTCCACTTAATATCTACTCAGGTGCTTAGGCTTTATTTTATGGTTAGCGGTATTGGGATAGTGGAGAGGGGGAGAGATGGAGAGAGAGAGGGGGGGGAGGCAGTGAAGACAGGGTTTATTTAAATTTCTGTGGTAGTGGGTGGGTAGACTTAGGGAGTAGAGGGATTAGTGGGGATAGGTCTGTCCCTGACTCCTCAGAGGGAACCACATATTGAGGAGGAGTAGGAAAGTTACAGAGATGCCCAGTTCCTGTGCCACAAATGTGACTGGCACAATGGGTCATGGTTATGGAGCCCATAGAACCAGGGGACTCAGAAGTGGGATCAGCCTTACCTTCTAGAACAAAACATGGAAGAGCCGTTTTAACCAAGGGCAGATAAGGCTTTTTCCAAACATTTTCTAGTACTTTCTTTAAACCCAGTGATTTATTTATTTATTTATTTATTTATTTATTTATTTATTTATTTATAAGTAAAATTCAAGCGCTAGTATTTCAGTTTCAGAAATGCCAGCTGGGTATGTTTTCCATCCCTCCTCCTGCCTGCCTGTCTTCTTTCCATGTTTGGTGGCAGGGATTTATTCATGTGGTAGCCTTGAATATGATAAGAGTGGGTGTGGGAACACATTTTCTTGTAGGCTATTTTTTTCTTTCTTTCTCTGTCTCTTTCTTTCCTTCCTTCCTTCCTTTCTTCCATTTTCCCTTTCTTTCTCCCTCCATCCCTCCCTTCCTTTCTCTCTCCCTCCCCCACTCTTTCTCTGTAGCCCAGAATGTCCTGGAACTCATGGAAATCCTCCTGCCTCGGTGTCCTGAGTGCTGGGATTTATAGGTATGCTTGGATCATTTTCTCCTGCTCTTATGTGTTTCTTGGCATGGATGGTGTGGAAGGCAGTGATTTAGCATTATTTGTGTTCTCTTGTAGAAGAAGAAACCCTGATTTTTAGTTGAATATTGACCAGATCCCATCTGCAACCTGCTGTGACCCATGGTTACAGGTTTCATAACGTGTCTTTTATTTTCTGTAGCTAGACTTCAGACATAACAGCAAGCCTTCTTGGATATGCAGATGAATGTAACACCACAGGACTGGTAGTCCTATCTTGCTTGGTTCTTGGATAACTTCATGGGGTAATGACTATCCTATCAGCCTTGGCTGTCTAATCTAGGCCATTTATAGAAGAAAATGAATTTAGATTTGGTTAAAGCTTGATAAATTTGGGCCTTAGTTATAGGAGCTAAAGTTGAAGTAACAACATGTGATAACATCAAGAACTTGTTCAGTAGGGCCAGAAAAGATGCTGACTTGCAGGTGCAAGCATCAGCACCATCTCTGAAAGGATTAAGGATGTAGCCACTCCTGAAGAGAATGCAAGCCCTCTGTGAGGTACAACACCCAGAAATACACCAGGAAAAAGACAGTTGCTCCATGTCATAACCCAGCAAAAAATCAAATGCACTGAAAGTGATTACAACTCTAATTCAGCAGATTTTTTTTCTGACCTCAGGGTCAGTTTGATGTTTAGTGAGATTCAGATTTTTAAAAGTAAAGATAACATACTTCCTGATTGCTTCAAGAAGACACCAAAGCCGGGGAGATGGCTCATCAAAAGTATTTGCCATTCAAGCATGAGGACCTGAACACAGGCCCCCAGAATTACATTAAAAAGAAAAAAGAAAAGAAAAGAAAAAACAAACATACTTTTGTAATTCCAACACTATGGAGGAGGAGACAGGGGATCCTTGGGGCTTATTGGCTAGCCAGTCTAGCCAAATCAGTGAGCTTCAGGTTCTGGTAAGAGACCTTGCCTACAAAACCAGAAGGTGGAGAGTGTTTGGAGAAGGTATCTGGTGTCATCCTTATACTCGTTCATGTACATAAACACTACACACACGCACAAAATAGAAAAATATATAAAACAATACACTGTGGAATACAATACTTTTCTGTTATTTTCTGTTAGAGTGAGAAGTTAATTTGTAAATTCAGAGATGTGTGTTAACTCAAAAGGACTGAACTCCAGGCACTGAACTCTACACAGATGGCAGACACAGGGGGAGGAACACAACTCATATTTCTAGCTCCCAGAGTCCATGGGAATTACTAAGTGTTATTCCATAGATGCTGCGATGTATGGAAACAGAGGTTTTCAGAATTCCTTCCGTCAGACCCTCAGGGTTTACAGTAATCCTTGCTCTGCCTGCCAAGCACATTTGAATTTGTATATCACAAAAGTTAAATTCTCTAGGCAAAGGTGAAGCAGCTTTTGCTTGGACTGCATGTCTCCATTCATCAATGGAGCCACCCACACCATGAGAGACGAGTGGGGGTTTTGGCCAGTGCCGAGGACTCACTGGGTATGTGCCCAGCACCCTCCCACTCAGTATGCATCTGGAAGCTCTCCTTTGCTTTCAGCCCGGCATGTCTGTGGGTGAGGAAGGGCCAGAGTCTGTGCTGGAAGCACAGGGGTGCATATCAATCACTCTGCTGGCCATTGGCACAGATACGCCGTCCCGTCCCTTTCTCCAGTCACCACGCAGGCCTTTCCTGGGCCAGAAAGGAGGATATGCTAGCACACTGATGGCCTTATTCAGTTCAAGGAGAACTGACATTTGTGAAGTATTTAACAGTCCGTAGTCTCCTAGGTCATTTGTTGTTCATATCCTAAGCACTGCATTTGTAAGGCTGGTTTATATCGCTGTGTTCTGACCTTTCAACCACGTCTTTGCTAATCAGCAATCGTGTGTGGAACTTCTGCCCCAAATCTAGGAGGAATCCTCACCTCTGGAGACTCTCAGTGTGATGATGTTGGATGCAAAACGTTGGAGACCTCCCTCCATAGAGCTCTACCCATGAGAGTGTTTCTTTGCCCTTATTTCCTGTCTGTTTAAATATCACTTTTTTTTATTTGTTTGTTTTGGGACGGGGTCTTACTATATAGACTAGTCTGGCCTAGAACTTGTTCTGTAGACTAGGCTGTCCTTGAGTTCACAGAGATTCACCTACCTCCACCTCACAAGTGGTGAGATTAAAGGCATGTGTCAACAAACTCAGCCTACATTTCACTTTTAATGCTACAAATTGAGATTCAGAAGAATATCCTTAGTATACACTTGATATCTCTGCCCCCTCCTTCAGTACTGGGGAGTAACAACAGACTAGTGCATGCTAGGCAAGCAGGCTAGCCATACCCTAGAGCAGCAGGTCTCAACCTGTGGGTCACAACCGCCTTGGGGATACAGAGGTCACATCAGCTATCCTGCTTATCAGATATTTACACACCAGCCTGTTTTACAGAGCCGGTTCCAGGACTGGCTCTGTAGCTACTGAGAAACATTGGTAGTGTTCATAGCAGTAGTAAGATTATAGTTGTGAAGTAGCAAAGAAATAATTTTATGGTTTTGGGGCTACAGCATTAGGAAGGTTGAGAACCACTGATTTAGAGCAGTTTTCCTCTGCATTGCTTGTCTTCAATTCTTTTATACTGTCTAACAATCTTTCTGCATCCTTTATGGTATTGTATTCATATTTCTGTTTTTGTACCCACTGACCTCACCACCCTTTTGCTTATGATGGAAGCAAAGACTTTCCCACCAGTCTCTTATGAAGAGACTGGGATTGGCAGTGCCCACCCCAGCAGCTCTTTGTAGTGGGATATTCACTTTGTCTGCTTTTGTGGCACATTGGGGGGTGGAGCCAGGGGTGGAAGTGACCTGTGGAACTAGGTCTGAGGAGGAACTGGGGAACGCTCTCTTGCTGAGAGGACACGAAAAGGAGGAACCTGCTGGTGCTCATCTGTCTAGGTTGTGAGTTATTTCTCCCTAAATAAACACCTATTCGGCCTGTTTGTTTATCCTGATCCTTATTGAACTGCAATAGCTCTTCCTATCCTGCCCTCTCCCAGGCATGGCTCACACATCAGGTTCCCTCTGGGCATCCTGGAATGTTGCTCTTGTCTGCTCCTTTCAGGGATTATGTAATCCTACTTTGACCAATTCGTACTCTGGGGGCCACTGGTTCCTCAGTGTCTCTTTTCTCCAATGTGCATGCCCCTCACTGAGTTTATGCCCCAAGTCCCTCATGAATGAATCTGCATGATGTCACTGTGAGCATCTCAAGTTCATGCAGTGTGACTTCCCTGAATGGAAACTGGACACAAACTTGTGCCCACTACAGGACCTAGCGTAATCCCAGCATTATTTTGTTCTTAACTTCTGCCCCCGCCCCCGACCCACTCACCAGCCATGGAGGACACGACAACAATGCTGCCATTGTTCTGCTTCAGCATGGGCAAGGCAGCCACGCTCATAACCACGTAGCTGATGAAGTTGACCTCCATGGCCTTGCGCAAAGCGTGGATATCATTGTGGAAGAAACCCATAGGGGTGTAAGTGATGTGGTTGAGAATGAGCATGTCCAGGCCTCCTGCAAAGAGATAGCTGGGTTAAGAGGGACCACTTAGAGTCAATCCTGTTCCTGTCTGCCTCCTGAAAACTCTAAGCTCAGAGGAGGGGAAGGGAAAGGGAGCCTTACCCATGAGCTTTCCTGCTTTGAGAACAAATTGCTCTGCAAACGTCATATTTTCCATGGTGCCAGCAATGTAGTGAGCAGAGGCTGCTCCGAGTTCAAGGCAGCGGGATACTACCTGCAGAGACACAGCAGAAATGGTGGCCATCTTGGCTGTGGGCTTTCATGTGCAGTTTTGGTGTAACTGGGGCTTAAATGAGAGTTTGTTCAGAGAGCTGTTTAGATAAGAAACTCTGTCTTTCTGTCTCTGTCTCTGTCTCTGTCTCTGTCTCTGTCTCTCTCTCTCTCTCTCTCTCTCTCTCTCTCTCTCTCTCTCTCTCTGTGTATGCCTAAAAGCAGCAGTTTTATACTCCTGTATTTGTGCCTGTATGTGAGATTGTAGGCCATGGCGGAGGAGCCTTTGTGTATATGTGACAAATTATAAGCTGGGCACAGGAAAGCACACCTATCAGTGGGTACAGAACGCTTACCTTCTGGAGACCTTCCTCTGACCTCGCAGTCAATACCACATGGGCTCCCATTTCTGACAGATGATACGCCATTTCTCTTCCGATCCCTTTGCTGGCCCCAGTGACAATCACTTTCTTCCCTTGGAGCATTTCTGGGAACCACAAAGGCTATGAGTGTCCCAAAAGCCATGTTTTACCATCCATACTTAAAGATTGTGAGCCTAGATCAGTTTGCCTCATGTAAACCACTGAAGTGACAGTTGGAGTTGTTCATAAACAGGCTCTTAAGACAGGTTTTGCCTGGATGTCCAGAGCCGAGCCTTCCTGCCATCATTCCTAAAAAAAAGTGTAGAGATCACAGAGGCAAGGCCAGTTTGGATAAACTGCCTGAGTTCAACACTTTTTGGCATTTGGCATGCTCTAATTTTGCTAAATTGAAAGGGGATTTTAAAACGCATTACAAAATGAGTTCAGAGAAGTATTAACCCTCGTACTTGGTCATCAACTTCATAGCCCTTTTTAATTTTTATTCTGGCCTCTTGGCCATCAATCTCTCCAGGGAGCACAGCTATCTGGTTGAGCCATGGGTCTGGGTATTACCTTTACTTCTGTAGATCTGAAATTGTTTTCCATGTTGGGTGCCGAGCAAAGCATGACCTACTTGGCTGTGAGGCTTACCCATCTGTCTCCTCCTGCCCATAGCTTATAGCTGGAGGGTACAGAGTTACAGACCCACAGTAAGGTTCTCTCTTTCTCAGTGACTTAGGGATCAAGAGGATTGCTAGATCCTTAGATTCTAGCACCCCCATGTTTTAAGCCTGCTCCTCTAAAGGAGACACATTGATACTCACCTGGTCTGAACTCTTCTTTTGTAGAATAGTAGTAGGCCAAGAAGAGCACCAGAATGGGGAGGAGGTATTTTTTCATAAACGCCATCAGACAGGAGCCTGGCTCAGGGAGCCCTGTAGGACACACAGAGAAAAACCTGCAGAGTTTTCTACAACTTCCCAGGCAGGCAGCAGCCTCTGAATTGTGACATCAGGGATGGGGGAGGCCGGAGTAGTCTCAGGCAGAACTAGCCAACTTCCCTGTCAGAGCAGCAATTGGCTTTGGGTGGGATCCCATTCGTTCCTGGCAGCCTGCATGGTGGATTTCATAATGGACAATGTTTACTCCATTTCATTGAGTAAGAGGAGACTTCCAGATGGCCAGGCTCCTGACTGAACGGGGCTGGGTTCCTGAGCATATCCTACTGATATCCTCTGCACACAGCATCAGTGTTCTTGCAAGAGTGGTTTTGAGAGAGAGAGAAGAAGAGAGGGAGAGAGAGAGAGAGAATAGAGAGGTGGAGAGGAGAGGAGAGAAAAGAGAGAGAAGGAAAGAGGAGAGAGGGAAGAGAAGAGGGAGAGAGAGGGGCAAGACACAGAAGAGAGGGAAGAGAGGGAGGGAGAGAGAGGAGAGAGGGGAAAGGGAAGAGAGAGGGGGAGAGAATGCACCTAAGAGCTCCTAAGAATGTGTGACTTTGGGGGAAATTTGAGTACTACCAAACAGAAGCAAACTCAAGCCAAATCTCCTCCCTCCCCCACCCCCACCAGTCAGAAGCCAAATCTCACCCTCGGCCCCACTGCCCAGTAGGAAGCAATTAAAAATAACAGCACAAAACAACAAAATAAGCTCAAGAAAAAAATGTGCATGTCTTAGGAGGAAAACAAAAACAAAACAAAACAAAAACCCCACAAAAACCGAAGCAAGCAAGCCACAGTGACGCTCAATGAAAAAGCATTACAACATCAAAGAGAAGATACAACCCAGCCAGACCCAGACAGAGGGGAAAACGGAGCTCAGCACAAGGCTCTCTGGAAAGTGCATGGGGACTTACCCTTATTCCTTTAGTAGGGAGAAAGAAGGGATAGGGGGTGCCAAAACAGGAAGAAAGGCATTAGGTTGTTAAACTGGGTTAAGCACGAGAGGATGCTGGGAAGAGGAGACCAGTCCAGAAGAGCTGGACTACCCAGGGGTACAGCCAGACTATTCTCCCATGAGCCACAGTGCCAACATTCTTTTTGCCTCTACTTTGAGACTGGATCTCAATAAGTTGCCCATGCCAACCTTGAACTTGCTCTGTAACCTCAGGCTTGTGATCCTCCTGCCTCAGCCTCCTGAACAGCTGGGATTTCAGGACTGTTGCCATAAGGTCCTAAGGGAATCACTGTGCTGTGTGCTTGAAGCAAAACTAGCATAGAACATCCAGGTCCCAGCCAAAAATGATGCAAGAGAAGGACCAAGAGGGGAGACACCCCAGCAATAAGAATTGATTTTCATGACAAGTCAGAAATAACCACCGTAGCAAGATTCTATTAAAGAATTTAAGATCTGTCATTGTTCCGATTCTCAGTGTAAAACCAACTATCCAAATCAGGAAAACCACCACAGTACAAAGCAAATCCTGAACTCCGAAAGTATGGAGTGGTAGGAGAGCTGGAGTGTCAAGAATGAGAATCTATCCTCTGAGAGAACTGGGGGTAGAGGGCAGGGGACACTGGAACCACTTGGAGTTCTGAGAATCCAAATTGTGACCCTATGATAGTCTTTGGAAATATCCAGTGACTTTTCATTTCAGAGGAAATGATTTAAGGCCCAAAGGAGATGAAACTACTTGTCAATAAAGGCCACAGCTGTGAGGGTCGCTTCCAGAAGATAGTAATGGTTTGAGGACAGCAGAGAGCGGGAGCCGAGGGCGTAGCAGACAAAAATAGAAATGTAAGTGGGAGCTGCAATTAGTTGTCAGGAATGCCAGGCACAGGAGTGTCGTTAGAAAAGCCTTATGACACCAAGACACATGACAGACAGGACTCCTTTTTCTTCCCTACGGGGAGGAAATAATACCGATTTCTTAGCCTGATAAGTTAACGGTGGAGTCATTGACTTTGATGTAGAAAATAAGATAATATACCTTTAAATTGTACTTAATAAATTATAGGGAACAAGGAAGAGTTGCTTTAAAATATCATTATGCTGATACAAAAGGAAGATGGGTCAAAAAAAAAAAAAACCCAGAAAAACAAGAAAGAAAAGAGAAAAGAAAGGGAGAGAGAAAAAGGAGAAAGAGGTAGGTGAGAGAGGGCTGTAGTTTACTACAGAAAACACAAACAAAAGCTGTGAGCATGTCAGGTTGAATACAACAGGCTGAGGGCAGCAAAGTCCATGTTTGCTGCAGGGGTAACGGATCAGTGGCTCAAGGCAGTGAAAGTCCAACACATTAAAATGCTAAACTACAATCGGATCATCATCATCAAACAACTTCATAGTTTTAGTTTTGTGAAAACGGGAAAATATCCAGTGCTCTGATTTCCAAACTTAGAGTAAGAAATTGTCATACTAAATGCATTAAATAGAATGGGTATATAATAATAGAGAAACATTAGCCCTTAGCAATTCCCAAACACTTGAGTCTCAGAACCTCTTTACACCCCTAAAAATTATCAAAGAAGGTGTTTATTTATTTATTTATGTGTGTTATTTGGTGTTTTGAGACAAGGTGTTGCTATGCAACCCAGGCTGACCTTGAATTTGTGATTCTTCTGCCTCAGCTTCCTAGAAGCTGGGGTTATAGTTGTATGCCACCACATCTGGTGCTAAAGAACTGTGCGTGTGTGCATGTGTGCGTGCATGAATATGTGAGTGTGGGCACAGGTGCACTTGGAGGCTAGAGATTCTTCTTCAGGCACTTTGCCCACTAAGTTGTCTCACAAGTTCTCAGTGTGAAAGAACTCCCACATGCGTACCCCCTATTGATATGGATGCAGAAATTTAGTCAGTGTTGTTTAAAATTCAAAAACAACAAGGCTAGCTTTTACTCACAGTAAGAGCAATAATGAATGTTACATGTCTTGCAATATTTGCAAAAGTTAAATGTCTCAGTATTGTAACAGGTCCCCAGACCCTTGCACAGCAGATTCTGTGATGAAAGAACCTAGCATATAGATACCGCCTGCCAATATGAAAACAAAGGCCTAATCAGAGCCCATTGTTCTGGGAACAGGACAGTGTTTAACAATGTTAGTATGTCTTTAAACATACTAACCTTGCCTTTTGGCTTCAGTCATTCTGCTTCTGGCTAACTGTTCTTGTTACCTGAAGTATGTCAACCTAAGGTAAGGCTTTTGTGCTTAAAAGCTCACCCTGAGAAAGGCTCAGTGCTACACTGGGATCCCAAATACCCAGTGTAGTCCCTGGATGGCTAATCAAGACTTTCTGTTGCTTTAAACTCATGTTCGAGTAGTATTTTTTGGTGGATACCTCACAACATTTCTGGAGGTCCTACCAAGATCCCCAGAGATCAGACCTCATGTTGTGGAATATTACTTTAACTATGTAAAGATGTGTTATGCTTGTTTATGTTGTGGAATGCTTGACTATGTAAAAATATGTTGATTTGTTTATGTTGCATTTGTTTAAAACTAGGCAAAGATGTGTTACATTTGTTTATAATGCATTTGTTTAATTATGTAAAGGTGTGTGTTTCTGTTTTACCTTGTTTGCCTAAGGACACCTGATTGTTCTAATAAAAAGCTGAACAGCCAATACCTAGGTAGTAGAGGGATAGGCTGGGCTGGTGAGCAGAGAGAATAGGTGGTAGGAGGAATTTAGGTCCAATGAGAAAAGAGAATGAGAGCCAGCCAGCCAGGCATTCACCAGCCAGCCAGACATGGAGTAGGTCACACAGAATGAAAGAAAGGTAAAAATCCCTGGGGCAAAACATAGATGAAGAGACACAAATTAAATTAAGTTATAAGGGCAAGTAGAACTTGGCAGCTTTAGCCACATGGTTCTGTCTTTAGAGCCAAGGATACAGGAAGAAGTTATGGAATCTCCCTCTGTGACTAAGGAAAGCAGCTGAGGCCAGGCATGTGTCAGAGGTGTTCCTGCATAAGGGCCTAAAGAGGCCACTTTGTAAAGCTGTGACTGTGAAGCCTGGATTGCCTTGGAGATCCCAAGATGTTGGAGATGCCAGAACTGTGAAATACCTGCCAGGGAAAGCTGCTAACAGGGAGTGGAACCAGTCCACGAGGAAGAAGTGTGTTGTAGTCATCAAAGCTAAAGGGAGTTGGGAGATCTAAAGAGTGCTTTGACATCAGGCATGGAGATGCAGAGTTTGGAGTTTTCTGAACTGTTTTTGGTCTTGCTTTGGTCCAGAATTTCATCACTATGCTCCTTTTCCTCACTTTTGGAATGGTAATGCATATCCTGTGCCATTGTATGTTGGAAGTATGTGACTTGCTTTTCTCATTTTGATTTTACAGAGAGTTATAGGTTAGATATTGCCATGAGTCTCAGAGATTTTGAACTGTGGATTTTTAAACATTGTTGGGATTGTGATAGACTATGGGGACTTTGGAAGTTGGACTAAATGCATCTTGTAGTATGGTATGGCTACAAGCCTATGGAAGCCACAGAGTAGAATATGGTAGTTTGAATTAAAATAACTCCCTTAAGTCCATAGAGAATGGCACTATTAGGAGGTATGGCCTTATTGGGGTAGGTGTGGCTTTGTTGGAGTGAGTGGTCACTATGGGTGGGCTTTGAGGTTTCAAAAGCTCAAGCCAGGCCTAGTGGCTTTCTTGTTCTTCCTGCTGCCTGATGATCCAGATGTAGAACTCTCAGCTACCTCTCCAGTACCATCTCTGCCTGAGTGCTGCTATGCTTCCTGCCACAGTGATAACAGACTAAATCTGTGAACCAGGCCCAATAAAATGCTTCCCTTTATAAGTGTTGTCATAGTCATGGTGTTTCTTCACAGCTATAGAAACCCTAAGACACTATGAGTCAAGTGCTATGAATGACATGACCAGACCTTACAAGAAGAAGATGCAGAAGCCAATCATACATATACACTGTGGGAAGTCTACAGTGCAATGGGTTCTCAAGAAGAGAGCAGATCATCCATGTGCAGGTTTGGCACGCAGGAAAAGCTTGGAAAGAACTTGTGGTCACTCCACATTGATCTGTGTGTAGGCAAAGGAAGAAGGGTAAATATGAAAGCTGAGCTAGCACCCAGAAACATGTGGGGTAGAGGGCAGGCTTGTTTTGGGAACACTCCATGTAAACGAAGCTGTGGGAGAAAATACAGGGAATTGTGAAAGAGAATATCATGTCTGGAGAACTGCAAACAGCGCCATATGGTGGACCATCACAGTTTGCACGTGGTTCCAAGGTGTAAAGCATGACTGGAAAGGAAAACAGTGACTGGATCTTTGAGGGTGGGTCTTAAGTAGCCACCACTAGAATACATAGTCCTGGTCACTTCTTTCCAGTTATGTAGACTTGAACTCGGTGCCTCTTTATCTCAACCCCAGGATGCTGCTAGTCCCCTGCCCCTTTGCAATTCCTCATTGTTTTTCAGACTCGTCTATCCCTTCCCTGCCCTCTGGGATTTCATTCTGTCCACCACGCCATCCCTGTGTGGCCTTGGCCCTGGGGTATGGCGCCCCCTGGAACTATGTCCAATCCCATCAGCAGGATCCTCAGGACCCACCAAATTCTTCTGCCACACTTTCCTGTTGCCTGACTTTCTATGGCCCTTCCTGTCTCTCTCTCCTTTCTCCACTCCCCTCCTTTGGCCTGGGTCAGTTTTTCTGCTGATTAAGCTTCTGGACTCTCCGACTAACCCAATTCCTTAACAGCTGAGAGCCTTGACTCTATTCTTTCTTCTTTCTTCTCTCTTTAGTTCCCCTCATTCTTATGGCTTTGCTTACTGTCATTTTTCTCTTGTACACTTTCTCAGCTGTAGGGAGCATAGCCCCAATTCACATAGCATCTCCTTTAGGATGCTTCATAAACACCTCAAATGCAGCATGCTAAAACTGACCCGTTTTTTAATTTTTGCGTGCGTGTGTGTGTGTGCATGTGTGTGTGTGTGTGTGTGTGTGTGTGTGTGTGTGTGTGTGTGTGTGTGGCCATAGTGCACATGTAAAGGTCACAGGCAACTTGTGGGCGTCAGTTCTCTACTATGGGTCATGAGAATTGAACTCAGGTTGCCAAGTTTGGCAGCAAATACCGTTACTCACTGAGCCATCCTGATGGCCCTAAACTATTGTTTTTTTTTTTTGAGACCGGGTTTCTCTGTGTTGTTTTGGAGCCTGTCCTGGAACTTTATTTGTAGACCAGGCTGCAAATTCACAGAGTTCTGCCTGCCTGTGCCTCCCAAGTGCTGGGATTAAAGGCATGTGCCACCAACACCCGGCCAGTTCTACTGTTGAAGTACAATATTTATCAGAAAATGACCTCATTTTATGTGTATGACTGGATAAGCTTTAATGACTTGCTGAGTTAAGAAACAATTGTTTTGCCAGGTGTGGTGGTGCATGGCTTTAATCCCAGCACTCAGGAGGCAGAGGCAGAGAGGTCTCTGTGAACTTGAACTTGACACCAATCTGGTCTACACAGAAAGAGTTGAGGACAGCCAGGAATGCACAGAGAAACCCTGTCTAAAAAAAAAAAAAAAAAAAAAAAAAGATAAAATCAAAAACCAAAAGGAAGGGAGGAAGGAAGAAACTACCATTGCAACAACCCATCTTTAAATCATTCCTGTTGCGTGACAGACCTTCTCCTATCACATGTCATCAGTTGATAGTCTCCAGCCTGGCCTGGATGACCACGGCCCCTCTTTCTGCCTTTGTAAGCCTGTCTTTTCTGGACCTTCCCCAGAAGCATCAGTGGGGCCACCAGATAGGCGCTGTCCATGTTCCGCGTCTTTGAACTTGTATGGTATTCTGAGGTCGCAGGGCTCAGCACCTCGCTCCTCCATGCTGTGGTGACTCCTGCTTTTGTTTGTGTTCAAGAGAGAGCACATGTAGTCGGTGCTATACACTCTCTGCCTGCCAGGAGTAGCCCAGTAGGAAATTGGCGTGAACATGTGTGACCATTCGGTTTTGTTTCCTGGTCTGCACCTAAGAATGATGTTAGCTGCATGGCCAACTTATGTCCAATGCTTTAAGGACAGATAGATGCTAGCTCTCTATGACCTTGTATCTCTCTGTTTCCTAGTGATGTCTATTTGGACGGATGGCTCTGCCATCCACATAGCTACTAATCTGGATCTCCACGAGTTCTTTTATATCCTCTTCCTGCCAACTCTGCCTCCAAAGTATCTCTAGAACCAAGTTCTAATCCTGCTTCTTGGTGATGGTTCTAATTTAGGCTACCACTCTTTCTGCCTCTGCAAACTGTTCTGCCCTCTGATATGTCATCATTTCCAAATTCAGACTGTCTCTCTCACTTTAAAGATGATTGCTAAATACTTGGTATGTGCCCCCAAATACATAAAAACATAACTCATGAAGTCTAAGAATACAAAGGAGTCCTGCGGGACTTTCAGCTTGCAACATGGGCATCACCAGTTCCCCAATGTCCCACCCAGTTCACACTGTGACCCATCAGTGAGTTTCTTGGTGTGGAAAGATCCAGTGGTTTCTCGTGGTTCTTAAGATAAAATCCAGAAGACCCAGTCTTCCTCTAGGGAACTTTGTTCCACTTAGTCTTGTCCTTCAGACACCACCCTTCAAAGTCCTACAAGGAAGCTTACCTCACCTTTCCTGGGACCAGACAAGGTGTACCCAGGACTTGCCAACTTCTCTTCCCTGCCAATATCCTTTCGATCCTAGCTTTCCTGCATATTGACAGCTGAATTTCTGGGAGTGTCAAAAGCCAATGCCCAGGCCATTTTGCCAGCACTACAGTTTCTACCCCATCTTGCTGGCACTGCATCTTCAGTGTTAGCCCCTTGCATAAGCTTGTCAGGTGTTTGGTAAGCATCTTTGGTGTACTAATGTGTGACATGCTCAGATGCGGGTATCTGGCAGATATTTTGAGTTTACCAAAGGTTCAGTCTACAGATATTAATTTGGGAGTATTAACCAGCTAAAATGAAAACTGTAGGCATACCCAAGACTAACAGGAATAGAGAAAAGGCTGAAGGGTTTATTACATGAACTTTTAAAGTCATGGAGAAGAGGAGAGGCAATGAAGGAGAAAAGGGAAGAGCCAGGAGCAGGAGGACTTGAAGAGATACAGAAACTAACAAATCTCAAGGAGTCACAGAGTTCAGGCAGGTTGGAACAGGACAAGATTACAGTGGCCATAGCTCACAGAAGTCATTGTGCATTGGTAAGGGGAATTCTGAAAACACTAAAGTAGGAATACTGAGCTGAGGAGTGAAGAGCAAGGGGAAATATGGCATTGTGAGAGTTTGTGTGAACATTGTGTTTGTATATGTGTATATGTGTATGATTGTATGAGTGTTTGTGTATTGTTTACATAGGAGCATGTGGTTATTTTGTGTGTGAACATGTGTTAGTATGTTGTATATGTGTGGTTTTGTGTGAATGAGCATGTATTTGTGTGTATTGTATATATGTGTGCATTGAGTGTTGTTGGTGTGTGTGTGTGTGTGTGTGTGTGTGTGTGTGTGTGTGCCCTTTAAGGGACCTTCGGAAGCAAGAGGCAGTAACAGTTAAGCTTCCATGTGAATATTTCTGAGCCACATGCTGAGCATCTCCTAAGCTGAGAGGAAGACCCTGTGGAGAATGAAGTCAGGACCATGGAAGATTATGATTTATGGGGTCTGATTCCTGTCTTCATGGTACATGGCGATGGCAAAGAAGCCTGCTTCCAGTGAGTGCGGATGTTGAGCCCTCTGTTTCTGCTCCCAAGTCTAGCGAGCTTCTTGGCTTAACTCGTTTGCATCCTTCTAGTTTTGGAAAACAGATGACTGCAGTTTACCCAGATAGCGGTAAATCCTGGGGGGAGGGAAATTTCTTTCATGCTGCCCCCTCAGCCCTGGCTACTAAGTGGACCTTTCATTCTTGTTTCTGTCCTGTCCCTTGCCTTTCAAATCTTAATATGTTCTTTCTGGAGAGTCTTTCCCATGTTTAATTTTCCATTTTATGCCTGGCAGGAAGGTCCATAAAGTTTGAGGGCTTGGTAGCAGCCCTGAGGAATAACCCAATAGTGAGGAAAGTGGGAACCATTTCTGGATTAAGGATGCTGGAGGACTTAAGGTTTTTTTTTGGGGGGGGCAGTATACAAAGAAATGGATTTAAACAGGTTGGTTTATATATATCATTTTATGTATGTCATTATAGTTTATTCTTATTCCACTTCTCTCCTCTTCCCCTCCCTCTCTTTTTGCCCCTTTCATTCCCCCAAATGTATCCCCTTCTGTTTTCATGACACATATGCCATTACCTTCTCTCAACCTCTCCTTCCATTTAGACCTCCTTGTCTTCCCTTGCAGTCCTGTTTCTACCTTCATGTTACACACACACACACACACACACACACACACACACACACACACACACACACACACACAGACACTCACACTGACACCCACACACTCTCTCACACACACACACACACACACTCACTCACACAAATATACACACACATTTACTCTCTCTCTCTCATCTCCCCCCTCTCTTTAACTCTCAATTCCACCCATTTTTTCACTCACTGATGGTTTATTTTATGTAAGGTAATACTCTCCAGTTACACCCATTTCCATGTAGATGTCATAAATTCATTTTCTTTATGGATGAGTAAAATTCCATCAATGACAGACATCTAGGCTGGCCCAGGTTGTTGTGAATAGCACAGCAATGGACATGTACATGCAACTATCTGCATGGCATGTTGACTTATAGTTCTTGGATAACTGCCCAAGAGTGGGATACTGCTCTGTTACTTTCTGAGGAACCCCCATACTAATTTCCACGGTGGCTCACTAATTTACATTTCCACTCCCCCCCCACAACACCACAACAGCATCAGAATTTGTGGGATTTGTTTTCTTTACCATAGCCATTTTGATTAGCATGAGAATTTTAATTTGTATTTGCCTCACGGAAAATGTTGAGGGTTTTAAAAAGTATTGATTGGTCATTTGTATTTCTTCTTCTGAGAATGGTCTATTCAGTTCACTAGCCCATTTATTGAATAGATGACTTGTTGTGTGTGTGTGTGTGTGTGTGTGTGTGTGTGTGTATGTGTGTGTGTGTGTGTGTGTGTGTGTGTGTGTGTGCGTGTGTGTTTATTCTTTGTCGTTCTTTATACATCCTAGATATTAATGCCATGTCCTGGGTGTAGTTGGCAGATTGTCTCCCATTATGTAGGTACGCTCTCTCTTCATTCTTCTGATTATTTCCTTTGCTATACAGAAGCTTTTAAATTTCATGCAACCTTACATGTCAATCTTAGAATTATTTCTAGAGCTATTAGATTTATTTTTAGAAAGTTCTGGCCTGTGCATATATCATGAAGCATTTTGTTTATATATTTTTTTTTCTTGAGCATCCTTGGAGTACAAGATCTTTAATTCATTACTAAGTTTTGTGCGTGATGGGGAAGAAATCTAATTTTATTCTTCTGTATGCACTATCCAGTTTTGCTGGCACTGTTTTTGAAGAGCCGTCTTTCCCCAGTGTGTGCTTTTGGTACCGTTGTTAATAATCAGATGGTAGTAGCTGTATGGGTTTATGTATTTGCCTGTATTCTAGCCTACCAACCCATCTCTTCTTTTGTATTGGCTTTGTCATTGTCTCTCTGGGATGTCATTTGAGATTAGGTATTATAGTGCCACTAGCTTTGCTCTTTCTGCCTAGCTTTGCTTTGGCTCTTTTGGAGTATTTTGTGGCTTTGTATGAGTTTTATGTTTTTTTCTAATTCTGTGAAGAATGTCCATCAGGATTTTGATGGGGATTGCATTGATTCTGTAAAGTTCTTTTGGTAAGAGCCATTTCACAATGTTAATTCTGGCAGTTCATTTTAGAGGTCTCTTTTAATTATTTCTTCAGTATTTTGAAGTCCACATCTTGTTGTGTGGGTTTGTTCTTAGGTGTTTAATGTTTTGGAATTATTGTGAATGATATTTTGTTTTTTCCTATTTTTTTTTTTTTTTTAAGTTCATTACTGTTATATAGAAAATGATTGTTTCTTATAGGTTGAGTTTTGGATCCTGAAGGTTTTAACAGACTTCTGGCAGGAGAGGGCGCCCAAGGGTTGGAAGAAGAAAAGACTGCCACAATTTAAAGCCAGAGACAGATACTGGAGTTTAATTTCTGGCAATGTTTCTATAATCCAGAGGGACCTATGGGTTAATTCAGGACAAAAAAGAATAAAAAGAGGGGAGGAGAAAGACTCATTAACACTGACACATGCTCAGAAAGAGCCACATGCAGGGAACCAGTATCTTTGACTCCTCCCTACACACACACACACACACACACCCCAAACCACACACCCCACATCACACCACACCTGGTCCTTTGAAAAGTGGAGGATAAATTTTCAGGCCCCAGCAGGCCTGCTGAATTGTATCAGTCAAGGGTTGGACCCAGGGATGTGCAGTTTTCTAAGGTTCCTGACAAAGAGGCTCCTGTTTGGCCCAGCAGGCTTCTGGGCCTTTTGCAAGCCCATTTGTGCATGCTTCTTTGCAAAATCCAGCTTTAGCAAGATTCTGCTAATTCACTTGGCAAGAACCCTCCCCTCCCCCAATATCTTTTCAACCTCCATATCTGATCAGTCTTCTCCTCTTCCCCCTCCCCCAGGTGATGGCAGTCACCTTGGCCAGCCTTCAGCAAGATCTCTGCCAGGCCAGTTTCACTGGAGCCATCTCTCTTCCCTCACTCTGATGTTTCCTCTTAGTAATTTTCCATCTACCAATTGCCATCCTGCAGTTTGGCTGCAAACCCTCACTTGTCTGGTCTGGATTTGGGACTGTGCCCAGTTCTGTGCAGAGTTCTTCCTTCTCTAGTGGCAACAGTCCTGCATGAGATCTAACCCCTTTAACTAGGTCCTAGTTCCAGTTTCCTGTAATACTGCCCAAAGCGGTTCAAAGAACCTGCTCAACAAACTGAACTCTGTGTTAACTAATTAGGCAGTTCCTTAGTTCTATTGTTAGTTATATGTGCCTCATAGTTATACAAGGCTCAACTCAGTGACTCCAGGCACCAGCATGTGGCAGATAGAACACAACTGAGCCGCTTTTAGATTCAATTCTTGATGCTGGCAAGATGGTCCAGCTGGTACAGAGCCCCTTGTGTAAGCATGAGGGGCTGAGTTCAGTCCCCAGCACAACACAGAATGCTGGGTGTGGTGGTGTGTGCCTGCAGTCCTAGCTCTAGGGAGGTGGACATAGGCAGGTCCCTGGAGCTTACTGGCCATGAGCCTAGCCTGACCATCAATTGATGCCCCAGGTGCCAGTGAGAGACCTTGTCTCAAACAATAAGATGGACAGTTTCTGAGGAGCCACACTTGAGGCTGACTTCTGGGCTCTACAGCAGCCTGCACAGATCGATCCATACCCACATTAACACGCACACAGGCACAACACACACATTCATGCATGCACTCACGTATGCATGTACACACACACAGGCACACATGCACACACACACACACACACACTTGTGTACATACACTGAATTTGTATGCCTGTCAATATAATGAATTGGAATGTTTGAAAGGTCTCATGGTTTCTGAAGGCTCTTAAAGGCTCCAGGCAAAATCTTTTAAAATTTATCACAAACCCTATCCCCAGGAGGGTTCAACCATATATTTGTTAAACAATATTTTTTAAAGTACTTCTTGATTTTGTAAATTTAGAAGTTATTTCCTGGTCTCCCGTAAGGAATAGCTGTCTCCCCCTCCCCCAATACTTATAGCTTCACAGTCTCCATGTCAATCAGTATTCATGTTATTAGGCCCTGCCAAGGCTGTGGCTGCATTACTTTGCTTGTGCCCGTTGCCTTCTCCATCTGAATTTCTCTACCTTCTTGGTTGCTCACATTCTCTAGACCCTCGGATAAGCAAACAGGTGGCACACAGTAAGTCCATTTTTCTTCTCTCTCTTCCCACCTGGACAGAGCTTTACAGCTTGGCGATGTGGGGGTCCCCCCTTTGCAGATACCTGGGGATCCCTGTTTTTCTCTTTCTTGCTGTACCTCCTGAGGATGCCAAACAAATTTTTTTCTAATGTAAAAAGGATTCTGACTTGGGGAGTAGTAGTTTACCTTTTAATGTTGCTGTGTGTGGGGGTGTGACCTTCTGCCCTCAGCTGGTGTAGCAGTTCCCGTCATCCACCCTTGTCCCAACTCCTCTTCACTGTGCTTAGCTGAGCAGAAACTCTAGGGTGGAGATGATCTTCTCACCATCTGGAGGACACTTCTGGCTGCTTCAGTTTATAGCTTGCGGTGTCAATACTGAGCAGTGTTAGATCTGGTGTTGATCCTAGCTGTTGTGTCATGGGCTGTTTCTCTCTCTAGAACTTCTAAGTCCTATTTGTTCCTGGAGAGCTAACATTTCTAGAGTTACGTTTGGTGCGGGTTTGATTTCTGTTTTGCAGAGTGTGTTGGGTACCTTTCCGGCTGCTCAAATGCTTTGCCTTAGAAAACCTTAGAGAAAGTATTTCTTGGTTGGTGGGTCCTCTTCCACTTTCTCTGCACTCTGTCTCTGTCTCTGTCTCTGTCTGTCTGTCTGTCTGTCTGTCTGCCTGCCTCTCTCTCTCTCTCTCTCTCTCTCTCCTCTCTCTCATTTCCTTTCTCTCTAGTTCTTATTAGGTGTCAGAAATTCTAGGTTAGTCTTTTATATTCATCTTCCACCCTCCATTTCTTCTCTCTCTGGGGGGGATTTCATAACTTTAGCTTCATCATAATCATGTGTGTGATTGTGGGAGTGTGTACATAATGCAGGTAGGTGTGTGTACATGTGGGTGGGTGCACAAGTATGTGGTTGGACACATACATACACACATATGTATATATACATATGTATGGGTAGATGTGTATACTTGTGGGTGGGTGTACATGTATGTAGCTGGCATACATGTGTGTGTGTACATATACATGTATATGGGTAGATGTATATACTTGTGGGTGGGTGTACATGTATGTGGTTGGGCATATATATATGTATATATATATATATCCATGTATATGGGTGGAAGTATATACTTGTTGGTGGGTATATAGGCATATGTGTGTGTGTAGTTTAGAGATTGACTCCAGAAGGCTTCCCTTATCACTCTCCACTTTAGTGTTTGAGACAGGTTCCTTCCCCTAACTAAGGGCTGGTCAGGCTGGCCACCCAGAGGGCTCTAGGGACCTGCCTCTTTCAGGCATTTCAGCTCTGAGATGTGCACATGCCACAGAGCCTTGCTCTTAATTTCAAGCTGGGAATTGACCTCAGGTTCTTGTGCTTACACAGCAAACTCTCTACTGTCCCATCTCCCCAGTTCCACCATTGTAATTTAAATGTTTATTGTTGTGTTTTGTTTGTTTGTTTTTTGTTTTTGTTTTTGCTTCAAGATGCCTTGTGTGCTTTTGGTCCTTATCTGTGGATGTTCTGTCTTCCCTAATATCAGAGAGCACTGATGCTGTTGGGGTGACCTCTATAAGGGTCCGCCATGTCTGAAGCTTTCATCCTGCCTTGGCTACTGTCATTGTCATTCTTGAGTGGTTGCTGCCCAGGTTTTCCCTTTCATTGTTACATTGCTGTGGGACAGTAAGGGTGCCTGGCAGCTCCACAGGGAGACCCCATATGCCAAAGTCTCCTGTCTTTTTCTCTTTCACTGAGTTTTTCCTGCATGGCTGACCTTCATCCATTGCCTACTGTGAAAAGGTAAAAGCACACATGCCAGGCTGTGATGGGGAAAGTCTTCTGTACATATGTTTCTCTTATTAGTTGATGAATAAAACACTATTGGCCAATAGGGGAGCAGGATAGGTGGGACTAGGAAGCAAGGAGGATTTTAGGAGAGGTAGGAGAGAGGAGGGTCATGATGTGATCTTGGGAGGAGAGGACTGGTGAGTCTGGCATTCTTGGTAAGATAAGACCATGTAGAAATACATATATGGGTTAACAATTAAGACAGGGCTAGCCAATAAGAAGTTCTAGACATTGGCCAACAGCATTATAATTAATACAGCATATTGTGTGTTATTTGGGGCTGATCCAACTGTGGGGCCAGACTGGCAGGAAAGTGCTCTTAACAAGGCTGTTCCTGTTCTAGGAACAGAGCCAGGAAAGGGGGCTGGCAACTCATCTTTCATGTAGAGTTTATCCCACTGTTTCTAGCTCTGCTTGGTGTTTCAGAGTCGTTCCTCCTGTGAAGTGTCCTCCAGGGGTGAGGGCAGAATCACCCCATATCCTGAAACTTCATGAGCACCTGGGCCTCCCAGGCTCAGGCCATCTTTGGAAAGGGTATTGACATTTCTCAACTGTTATTATCTCTGTCCCCACTTTCCCTCTCTTTGTCCTTGTGGACATTCATTTCCTGCAACCAGAGCATTTTATAAGGAGGTAGAAATATTCATTCAACATGCTGTGTTTAATCCTGAGTGGTCTTTTCTGAATGTTCCTTCAGGCCCAGAGTGAGGGCAAATACACTCAAGGGGCTCATTAACTAAAAGCATGGGAAGGAGATTTTGACTCAACAGCACCAATAGAAGAAAAGAACCTGTCTGTGTCTCTAGTCCAGGCTGACCTAGAATTTGCTATGTAGCCAAGGATGACTTTGAACTTCTGACCCTCCTGCCTCTAGTTCTCAAGTGCTGGAATTGGGCACACATCACTATGCCCCCTCTGTGCTATGATAGGGATCAAACCCAGAGCTTTATGTGTACCAGGCACACACCCTAATGATTGAGCCTGAAGCCCCTAGGCTTCATCCATTTTTGTTGTTGTTGCTGAAACATTTTTGAGCCCTAAGATCTTTCTGAAACTGCTTGGTGGCAGGAATATAAAGACTGGGTGTATGGCCCCACTCCAAAGTACATTATAGTCCAGTTGTGTCATGGGAGTATGTGAGTGGCTCCAAGCTCAAAGGGTGAGATGACAGCCTGTAGCAGGGATCCTCACCTCTCAGAGGGCACAGTGGCTTATGCCAGCCCAGGGTGGCAGAAGGCACTTCTGGGAAGAGGTATCTCCAGAGCTACCTCTGTGATTTCTGGATGTGAAGCTAGGGGAAAGGCATTCCAAGCAAGCAGACCTGTGGGTGTAGAGCAGGAGCCTGGAGACTTAAGAGTAGATTGAAGCAGCCAGAGCAAGGAGGAGGTGGGGAGGCCACTTGGCTACCACCATCCGTGCGAGGGCAGCATGTGAAACAGGCCACATCAACAGAACTAACAGCATCTTATTCCCTGTGAAATGCTGAGTCAACTCGAAATATTATAAAATGAGGGCAATTTGAAG
Source organism: Cricetiscus sungorus (assembly GCA_030556225.1). NCBI lineage: Eukaryota > Metazoa > Chordata > Mammalia > Rodentia > Cricetidae > Cricetiscus > Cricetiscus sungorus. The sequence continues at coordinate 1,869,855 of JANBXA010000730.1, read as the reverse complement.
ATTGCAGAGAGATAAGACATATTAAATGCTGGTTCAATGACAAGAATGGGACCTTTCTCGTTCCCAAGTGACCACTTCCTGTCCACTTCTAGCCTCTAGTATCCCAACAGTTATGAAATAGGCCCTGGAAAAGCTCACACTAGTGAAATCTTGTTCTCCTATTCCTGCCAGCCAAGATAATTTACATATTATAACTGGGTCCCTTACCCCACCAGTGAACTGCCATGTTCCCAAGCTCTAGAGACATGTGAATTTTGGGTGACATTTTGACAGGTCCTCAGCCAGAATGACTTAGGTCCAGTTGCCCTTCTGCCATGGTCACAGATATGGCCCTGCCCTGTTTTGGCTCCCATTGCCTCACTTAAATTAGATTACCTTTAAGGTTTGTTCCAAACAGAAATTAGATGCAGGCAGCTTTGGCTTTACAAAGACCAGTATTAAGAAAGGGGCAAGATTTTATTTTTATTTTCTTTTTAAATAATACTAAAGAGAGAAAGGTAATTCCTTTACACCCTTGATAAGCAAGCAGAAGGGAGATTTCTCCATCTCTCCTTACCTCTGCCACCATATTTACAGCTTCAGACTCACAAACTCCATAGAGAAATATGTCACTGAAGGCATGCACATATCACACACACACACACACACACACACACACACACACACACACACACCCACTACACACACACACACATACACACACACACACACACACAGCACTACACACACACACCAACATACAACACATAGACACAGTAACGTACAACACATACATCTTATACTACATACAATGCACACACACAACACACACATGAGTTATAAAATGTATCAGATTCTGTTACACTTCTGGAGAAGTTGGGAGAACAGCCCTTTTAAGAAGCCAACTGCTGGCTTATCTAGATGTTTCCTGAAGCACTTTAGGTATTTTGAACCCCTCCTAACTCCCCCCTGCCCCATCCCACACACAAATGACTGGAGCAGTAAGCTAAGCCCTCTGGACTGGCTTCAAGTGATGACCAGGGAATCTGGCTAACTGTGGAGTGAGAATGGTATTTCTTTTTCCTGTTAGGGTTCTCTAACTCCCTGAAGTGAAAGAAGTACTTTGGGATGCTCTCGGAACAGGCTGTATGAAGCCTCGGGTTAGTGTCCTGAGCAGAGGCTGGACTTTCCCTCCAGGAGAAGCTTTGAGAGGTTTGGGCCTCCCATGGCCATGGAACCTCAATTCTCCCTTCTTAGATCTCAGACCAATGGCACAGAGGCCCAGTGGATCGGCTTCAGTGGGGCGACCACAGGCCTTTCGACAAGTCTCCAGAGGAGGTGCAGCATAGTGCTTGTGTCTGTCATCAGCTCAAAAGTCCTTGCCCCACTGGCTTTGTGTGACTCCAAAAGAACATGTGGATGCTGAGTCCTCCTGCCTTAGCGGCTTTTTACTCCAACTAACCATCTGTCCTCAAATGATTGGGCTGCTTTTGTTGCCAGCATCAGATGTCTTGTTCCATCTGCATTTTATCTCAGCCCTCCCACCCCGAGAACTTCCCCAGTATTTTTACAGCTTTTTTTGGACCAGCAATTGAATTTGACATTGAAGCTGATTTTTCTTCAGACCTGCTATCCTGTTTCAATAGACCCACTGTTTTTTTTGAGCGGTGAGTACGTGCATGAGTACGTGCATGTGTGCGTGCATGCATGTGTGCATGTTTGAAGCCCTACTGTGTATGAAGCCCTGAATGGTGATAGTATTACATACAACATACAGTTTCATAAAGTCTTACCTTGAGGCTTCAGATAAATGTGGCTTCTTTTTATTGGCTGCCTATTTCCTGTGCTCCTTTCTCTCCTTCTTTCTCTCCTTCTGTGTCATCTCTCTTTCTCTGTGGTTTCCCACTCTTTGGGGAGGGGCAGGATTTCCTGCTCACAAGTTGGTTGGTTTCTGGGAGGAGTCAGAAGACCTGGTTCAAGACTGAAGCCAGCTGGTCTGCCATATGACACAATGTGCGTGAAACCAAGCCCTAGGAAAGAGGGCTCTTCCTGAGGACCCAGCCTGCAACAGGGAGACACCTGCAAGAGGGAGCCAATCCAGGCATAAGCAGCATCAGGTTCCCCAAAGGACAGGGGGACCCCAGGCAGCCTGGCATGGAGATGTTGGAAGTGGTCCGGGTTGCCTTGGAAACTTTCCTGTTACTATTGTTAGCTCTAAACTCTGGAAGCAACCATAGTAGACCCATGTTCCAGCTAAGCAGGTGCTCCCTTTGTAGCCCTGGCTTTGCCTCAGAGGAAGTTACTGAAACAAGAACTGTGTTTGGGCAGAGTTTTCTTCTTCACCAGGAGAGACTCTAATGACCCAATGATTTCCATAAAGCCTGTGTGTCTCCCAAACTGTAGGTGAGTTTCAGGCCGTTACAACAACCACAGCAGTTAGGGGGAAAAGTGGATGAGGAAGGAGAATCAGAAGAGCGGGGCTTCATTAGCAGAGACAAATAACCAGTCACACACGCAGACACACACAGGCATGCAGATACACACATACATGTGCACACACATACATGCATACATACAGAGACATACATATAGACACACACATACATGCACACACACATACATGCACACATACAGAGACATACATATAGATAAGACAGACATACACACATGCACATGGACACACAGGCAGACACAGACACACATGCAGACACACACATGCACACATATGCAGACACACAGAGACATACACAAACATGCAGATACACACACACACACACACACACACACACACACACACACACACACATACCGTAGACACAGACAGATAGACACACACACACACACACACACACACCCAGTGGGGCAAGGACTTTTGAGCTGATGACAGACACAAGCACTATTTATTTATTCACATACTCAGCAGATATTTGAAGAGCATCCACTGGGTCCCAGCCCTGAGCCATGTCACGATCGCCTCTTTTGTTGAGGGTGATTTAACACAACCACACACTGAGCATGCGAGTTAATCAGCATGGTGGCCCATACTGGATGCTGCAGTGTGGGGTCCTGACCTAACTGAGAGGATGGATGAGCAGGTGATGATGTCTCCTGTGAAGAAGGGTCTGGAGTGGCTTTGGGACAGCTCACTTTCTCCTTCTTAGCCAACATGGGCATTGGCTTTTTCAGTGATGCTTCTGGCAATATCCAGTTCTGAGAGGATGGGGACTTTGTTCTACTTTCATTTCAGGGGCCATGTGCCTGCGAGTGGTGTCTGGGCTTCCATTTCTGAGAAAAATGTAGAAAAGGACCCTGATTTAGTACCCTGGAACACACCCTTCCACATGTGGGCGAGGTGCCATCCTTCCAGTACTCCTGGAACACACATGAACACACCTTCCACACATAGAAGAGGCGCAGACCATCCAGGAACTGTGGAATACAGGTGAGAGTGACCTTCTGCACATGAATACAGCCACTCCCATAGCTCAGCATGACAATAGCCCTCCCCATAATTGGCCATCAGTCAGGTAGAGTGTGTCCTTGAGGATCAGCCTGGTGGTTCATTTGTCCTTATCTCTACCCATTCCTATCAAATACTCTTACTTTTATATACCAGATTTAAGACAGCCAAGAATAGATTAAAAAACTACATATGAAACAATAGAGACAAAAAACGAAGTGAGAAGCCAGGAGGTGGTGGTGCTTGCCTTTAATTACAACACTCAGGAGGCAGAAGCAGGTGGATCTCTGTGAGTTCAAGGCCAGCCTGATCTACAAAGCTACACAGAGAAGCCCTGTCTGGAAAAACCAAAAACAAACAAACATACAAACAAGCAAAGTGAGCAGCAGGAAAATGAGCAGCTGTATTGGCAAAAACATTGATCAGGTGGAAGACTTCTAACTAGGTGTGGGGACACACACCTTCAAGCCTCATGCTTGAAAAGCTGAGGGAGAGGCACCTTGCTCAGGTCGATCTGGCCACATAAGTAATTTGATGCTTGTGTTAGTTACTTGTTTGTCGCTCAGAGAAAACAGCATGGCCAAGGCAATCTGTAGAAGGATGGGTGTATTTAGGCTCAGGGTTCCAGAGGGTGAGAGTCCCTGGTGACAGCAAACAGTAGACCTGCGGGCAGGAACAGCAGCTGAGAGCAAGCATCTTCAAACACAAGCAGGAAGCAGAGAGCTCAAACTGAGCAGGTGAGGCTTTATTCTCTCAAAGCCCACCTCCAGTGACACACTTCTCCAGGAAGGCTTCACGTCCTAAATCTCCCCAAACAGCATCTCTAACTGGGGTCAGGTGTTCAGACAGCTGAGACTCATTTAAACTACCACAAGGCCATACTGAGTTACTGTCTCAAGCAGACAGTGAACCTCTGAAGCAAAACAAAAGGTCAAGTGGACTATGTCTATCAAGACGCATGCTGAGTTAGCTAATGATAACATGCTTCCCACCCAAAGCGTCAAATGCTTGTGGGACAGTGATCTCTGGTTACTCAGTGGGGGCACCTCCTAAACAAAACATCTAAGGACCTTACATGAAGGTCTAGATGTAATTATCAGAAAGTGTACCCCTAAACTAACTAGTTGAACTCAGATTACTCACTGAGATTTAGTAGCCCAGATGTAGAAATGAAGACAAATGGCATTTAGGTACAAGGAACCCAGAGAACATGCCAGGTGGCCCAAGGGTCCTCTGAAACACTCTCAAATGGGCAGACCCTCCAGGATTGTCAAAGAATGTGAAACCATCGTTTGATGCGTGATATAAAATTTAAAGGTGGGTGCCTTACTGTTTACAGTGAGGATGAGCTCTGTTGAGCAGACTACTGAGTTTAACATTACGGCACCTTACAGCTCTTTGGAAAACGAGAAGCTTGGGCACTGGTGGGTCTGCTGGGTGTTACTTGTTTTGTTATGACAGCAAAATACTTGACACAAGCAAGGGAAGAAAGGGCTCACTTTGGCTTGCAGTTGGATGCTGCAATCCATCTTGGCAGGGAAGTCACCTCAGCAGGAGCAGGAGCAGGGGCAGGGGCAGGGGCAGGGGCAGGGGCAGGGGCAGGGGCAGGGGCAGGGGCAGGGGCAGGGGCAGGGGCAGGGGCAGGGGCAGGGGCAGGGGCAGGGGCAGGGGCAGGGGCAGGGGCAGGGGCAGGGGCAGGGGCAGGGGCAGGCGCAGGGGCAGGGGCAGGGGCAGGCTCCTTCACAGTCAGGAAGCAGAGAGGTGGATGCCAAGCAGAGAGTCCTGCTAGCTCTCCTTTAACCTTTATAGAGGCCCGGACCCCAGTCCACCTCAGCTAACCCAGCCTCAAAACTCCCTCAGAGACAAGTCCAGTATGTGTCTCCTGTTCTGTGGTTATGAAACTCATCTGTTGGGCTTGAGTTCTCATTCAGGGCCTGACTCTGTAGTAGGCCTTTCTCTTTGGACTTTCTTTGAGTCACCAGCCCCCAAATAATGACACAGAGACTTGTTTTTAATTATAAATGATTGGCCTTTAGCTTAGGCTTGTTTCCAACTAGCTCTTATAACTTAAATTAACCTGTTTCTACTCATCCACATTCTGCAATGTGGCTCTCTACCTCTCCTACATTCTGTAATTTGACTCCCTCTGTGTCTCCCTGGTGAAATCCCCTGTGCCAGATTCTAACCCAGACTTCCTGTCTCTTCCTAGAAGTCCCACCTAACCTCTCCTCGGTAGCTATTGTCCACTTGGTTCTTTATTAAACTAATCAGGTGTCTTAGGTAGGCAAGGTAAAATAGCAACATGTCTTTACATAGTGTGATAAAATACCCTGAAACATTTTCCTTTTTTTTTTTTGGTCTAAATAAAAAGGAAAGCATTTTCCCCCTCTATATACATTAAGAACAATTGGCAGGTAAGAATTACATTTGCAATGTCCAGTTCATTTGTATTTGGCAAATTTGGAGTGATTACCCTATTATCTATCTTACCTTGACGAGTCCAAAGTTTTATACCTAAACCACTTTCTATTCTAACTTGTATTACCATTCTAAAATATCATTTTAGATCTTAAAACATTTTCTTAGATAAACAACTTAAGCTTTTATGCCCCTTAACCTTATAAATGTTACATCTCTTTTGTAAGTTTCTTTTTATAATTTGGTAACAAAGAAAATAGAATAGCAGTCTAATCCCTCAGAAGACCTGAGAAGGATATACTATTGCCTGAGTAAACAGAAAATACAGAACATGCAACTTCTAAAACTATAGAAATGACAGAAACAGCTGGCTCTCTGGATAGTCACCCAAGCTTCCTCTGCAATGTTAGAGCATTTATCTTCAGCCTACAGGCCTGGAATAGCTGGCAAGTTTTTTTTCTGTGAAGCAGGCATTTTGAAGGACTGTTCACCTTGCCTTGGCAAAATTCATCAGTTGCCTTCTTTTGTGCACTCTTTGTCCAGTTTGGATGGCATACTGTCAGCAGGCAGGCAAGGGCAGTTTATGCTCAGTAGCTAACTTTGCTAACATAGAAAGCAAGCTATTTCTCTGAAATAGACTGATGCTATCAGGAACAGACATGTCTCGCTGTCATTAAAAGCCTTATGTTATTAAAATATCTTAAATGACATAATCTGGAGGTCTCTGAAAGTGTTTTAAGACCATCTATCTATCTAAAATAAATCTCTGTTTGACCTTGAAAACATACCTAAATTGATGACAAATTTGATTATTATAGATGACTACTAGCCTGCATTTTTAATTATCCTAAATAATTTATAATAATAGCTTTCAAGGACCAGAACTATTACATTTTAAATGAGCTTCATAGGTACAATACCTTAAACAAGAGTAGAAACATATATACTGTATGTTATAATAAAAATAACCTTAAATTTGTATCTATATATAAAAATCCATAGCAATATGAAATATTTGAGACCAGTTGTTGCTTTTTTAGTTTAAAAGTAAATTTATAATCTTACCTTTTATCATAACATTCTTATACCCTATTTTTTTCTTTTCAGAAAGAGGTCCCTGAATTTAACCTCTTTTACTTAGTTTCCTCCCTGACCATTACCAATAGCAACTTACAACTAACCTTCTCCCCCCAAACGGCAGACATCTGCAACCACCTACCCTACCTCTTGGAAATGTGGGTCTCATGTTCTCTAGGCTGCTTCCTGTTTGTGAGGGGTGATGGCATCTTGAGGACCCTGAGAAAACTGGGATAATGGTCAAGTCCTGGGAGAACTATCTGTATCAATTGTTGTTTAGTCCTCTGGGTGATGGGAAAGTTCAGGGCTTATCTGAAGTCCTGTCTGGAGTAGTATATGAGGCTGGACCATCTCAGCTAGCAGTTTTGAAGTTATTCTAGGTGTAGATGATGAAACTGTAACAGAGGCATTCTGATAGGTTGGATAACCTAGGCTACTTGCCTTCATTGGTGTCTGGTCCTCCCACCCCTGAAAACATGCAAACTCTTAAAGGTAGCTTACTTATCTTCATTAACAAGTATGGAATGTATTGTGCACAAGTCAGCTAAGGATGATTTTCTGTTTTATGTTTGGGCAGGTAAAAGGCTTTTACCAACTTTATAAGTCCATTTGGACTGCATAACCAAACTGTAATATAAATCTTCATCCATGCCATATGAAAGGGTGGCATGTGATATTTAGTCATGAGGAGTCTGTAGCCAACAAGATTTATCATGTCTCATCCAGTCTCTGAACTGTTCCCATAGCAGAAAGATCAGCTTATATATCACTGGTCTTGTAGTTTTTTTTCTTGGTTTCTTCCTTCATGTCTGCAGTCAAGATTTTCAGGAGGTCACCTCCAGTTAAATCTTGTCTTTGTTAATTTTGAAGGAATCCATAGCTTTTTGTTTCCCATGGAAAGAAAAGCATAACCTCTCCCCCAACACATTTCCCAACTTCCACTCTGAAATTGAGACATCCTTAAAATATATAAGTTGGCTAATTTAGTAGTTTTTCCACAATCCAATATTTCTTAGCAGCTGCTGGTTTTTTTTTTTGTTCATTAGCATTTAAGAGTTTCAAAGTCAGCAAAGCACCATGTAGGATCCAGATTCCCTGTGTATTTCCCATTTTTATGTAGCTTATTCTTCTTATATTACTTTACTCTTTCTTAAAGACTTTATTATTATTTTTAAACTATTTTTTTTCTGTGACTGTCAGTATTACTTTTTTTTTCTTCAGCACTTAAGCATATTTTTAAGCACACTGTACCTGTTTAGAGATTTTCTTGGCCTGGACCTGGCTTTTATTTGCTTGTCTGCAGAATTTCCCTGATCACATGAGCCAAACTTTAAACTACTTGAGTACCTGCTATGTGGTTCCGCTTAGCATATGGCACTGGAAGCTGGCTCTGGGCCCCCTTGGGTGGGTGAGAGCCAAGCCTCATGCCCTTGGGCCCTGTCTGGGAGCCACATTTACCCATCCCAGCTCTGGGAAGTTGCTGGGTTTGTGCTGTGGCAGGCTTTTCTATCTAAAACCGCATTCTATCTGGGATTCACCATTTAAGCGCTCAGCTGCATAGAGGAACTGCGACCCTGGACACCATAAGTGGTGGGTTCTCTGCCCAGGACTTTTTTTTTCTTCAGTTTTCTCAAACCTTGTGTTTGGATATATGGGCTTTGGCCTCCACACTGAATGACAAATGTAGTAAGCCTTTATGGTCAGACTTTTTTTGTTTTTGTTTTTGTTTGTTTTTGTTTTTGTTTTTTGTTTTTATCACCAGGCCTTAAATAATGACATGGAGACTTATTATTAATTATAAAAGGTTGGCATTTAGCTTAGGCTTGTTTTCAACTAGCTCTTAAATAACTACATTCTAAATTCATTAAATTCATCTACATTCTGCCATGTAGCTCTCTACCTCTCTTCCATTCTATACTTCTGACTCCCTCCATGTCTCTCCCTGGCAAAATCTCCCATGCCAGATTCTAACCCAGAGTTCCTACCTCTGCCTGGAAGCCCCACCTAACCTCTTCTGCCTAGCTATTGGCCATTCAGCTCTTTATATACTAACCAGGTGTCTTAGGCAGACAAGATGAAACAGAGATATAACTTCACATAGTGTTATAAAACATCCAACAACTCTTTCCCAATCAGCTTCAGTTCGCTTCAGTGCCTGGCTCCAGTCCAGCGAAATATTATTATTATTGATTATTAATCTTGACTCTGCCATGTTGGCCCCATGTCATCGACAGAACCAACAAACATTTCTTTGTCACCTTTCCTAGGTTGGTGTTAACACTGCCAAATAGAATAAGACCAAGAATAGTTTTTGTCTCTGTGTGGGGTAGGCAGCTTGTTGTGATTGACCGTGACCAATTGACTCATGGGACCACAGCAAAACTTGATTCTGTTGTGATTAAGCAAACTTCTTTCCCTCTGTGAGCATCTTTGTGGGACAAATATGCTTCCCTTCCTGAGTACAGTTGAGACACTAAATCAAATATTTTTGAAAACGTCATGATTTTCCAAACCTTGATGATTTGTGTGAAAATTAAGAAGATACGGTCCTTCCCCTCAGGAAAGCCATGCTGCTAGGGGCATGATCTGCCCACAATGCCCCGAGAGGAAAGTCTGCTAGCATGGGCCAGCATGAGACCTAGACCTCACAAGTGTAAAATTATGAGAGGTGAAAAAATTCCAGCAGCTCAGGCTGACAGAGTGGACAGTATGAAGGAGAATCTGCAAGAGATGTTACATTGTAATCTGAGTAAGTTAATATTATCTGCATGCTTGTGCACATAGCCCAACCCTCTGACTATAGACATAACCTTCACACACAGAAAAAACAAAACAAAACTTGATTCTGTTGTGGTTAAGCAAACTTCTTTCCCTCTGTGAGCATCCTTGTGGGACAAATATGCTCAGAGCATTGAGGTTTAGCTTCCTCAAAGATATACAGAATGTGGATATGAGGAGATAATATTATCAAAGGCAGCGATATTACCAAAGGGTAGAAAAGGGACCCGAGGATAGCAGCGTCCATGCTGGGCGGCCTGCAAAGCAGAGAAGAGGTGGACAGGAGCAGCGTCGCAGAACCGTTAGAGACATGTAGGAATTTAGTGTCTGGCACTTTTGGTGGAGGGACAGCAAAGTGACAGGGACTGAAGGGGGACCAGCCTGTGAGGTGATGTAGGACATGAGCTGGACAAAGCGTTGAATGAGCAGCCTGTGGAAGAAGCATCTGGGAGTCACTGAAGGGCTGGATTGGCTGAGCTCCAGCGAGCTTTGTGGCCATTAAGAGTGGACTCTGCCTTAGCACAGGGTCAAGTGTCTGGATTTGGAAACAGGAAGAACTCTGGTGTCACTGACATGCTTTCCCTTAAAGCCTCCAACATGTCGTTTCTTCTGTTAACCACCCACAGCTCTTTCCTTGGGGTAGATTTTTAAGGAGAGCTGACAGTTGATTAGAGCCAGGAGCGTTGGGGAATTTGGGTTTGGGTAACCAAACGAAATGGAGTTATCTATACGTAAGATAGTATGGGAGGAGCTAGAGTCAGGATAACATGCCCACATCTGGTCAGAGTAGGTGACATTAAAGATCCCGAGGGAGTGTCATCAGGCTGTGCTCTAGGCCTTGTGGGGGTGGGGAGGGGTTACCTCTGGGGAGTCCCACAGCCTTACTAAATTAGCTATTGGCATTCTATCAGCTCTGACTCCAGGGAGAGGACTCAAGTCTGCCAAGGTCTGGTCTTTTCTCTTTCTAAGCTGTAACTTCTCTCTAGTCAGAGCCTCTGCTCCTACCAGACAGCCAATTCCTTTCTTTCCCCATCCTCCCTCTCCCGTACTCTCTCTTTCTTCTGTCTCTCTCCTTCTCTCTTCCGGTTTCCTCTCCTCTCCTCCTCCAGCGTCCTCCCCCTTTCTTCCCCCTCCCTCCTCTCAATGGTTAAGCAGAGATCAGCCACAGAAGTGGCCCCAAAGGGGCCAACAGCAAAGCAAAGCAACTTTTCTTTGCCCTAGAACTTCAGTGGTTATCTCTCCCTCACGTATTCTAGGTCAGAAATGGATCCTGTGATCCCAAAACGCTAACACTTGTGGGAACTTTGGCAGTTTCACTCTTCTGTGAGTAGACCTGTGCCAGACAGCATGTGTGACTCAGGGCTAACCACAGTGCTGGGTCACCACACCTGCCAGGGATTAAGTAATGAGATAGAGTATAAAATGTTTTTATTTCAAAATGAAAAACAGGTAGTCATTGTACTAATAAAATAATAACGACAATAAAAACAATGGTATAAAAAGCACATCTCCTTCCCTCATGCAAAGTGATAGCTCCTTCATCTCTCCCACAGCCTTGGACAAATCACAGTGCATGCTGCATAGCAGCAAAAAATCAATCCCAGACCCCTTGGGTGATCTGTTCATGGTCAGTTCTGGATTCGGTGGCTTCACCTGGGAACAGCACGTGTCTCTGCTCTCTCTCACCAAAGTCAAGATTTCCCTATGTCTCTGTCTTTGTCTCGCTCCCTCCTCTGCCAGTCACCACCTTATGAAGCATGCTGCCTGAGGGACAGGGCCCGGTTGCACAGGGTCGCCTCCTGTGCCTTGCCTCTGTCCATCAGGGCTTGCTTGTGGAGGGACTGTTGCTCACAAGTGTCCCGCAGCTCGGCCACTGCAGCCTCCTGGTCGCGCAGATGGCTGGCAGCTGTGAAAGGGCTACACACTGTTTCCACCAGCCCGAGCACCACACCAAAAAGTGCCAGCACGCTGCCCAGCACGTACAGCTTCACCAGCTTTCCTCGGGGCTTCTGCGCCATCATGTCCTTGGCCAGAGGGATCAGCTCACGCACGCTTTCCATCTGGGCTCTGGGCTGTGGGTAGCGGGGCCTGCAGAGGTAGCAGAGAAGAGAGAGAGTTGAGCTTTTTTTTTTTTTTCTGGGGGACAGCAGCAGAGCAGGGGACCCTGTGTCGGGAGAGGAGGTCGGCGGGCAGAGGGGAGAAACTGTGGAGGGGACCTGCAGTTTCCCGCCCATCCTCCCTCGGTTCCGGGCAGGATGCTCACCTAGGGTGCAGTGGGAACAGACAGCACTTGCTGGCAGTGGTCCCGGATGGGTGGGTCAGGCTGGCCTTTGCGTCCTTCTTCTCGCACTCGCCGCTGCAGGGCTCAGCGTCCAGAGCCCTTATATCTTTTGCCTAGGATCCGCCTCCTGGCTCGCTGACCTGGACCCTGTCTGCACCAGCCAGGAAAAGAAGGGGGAGGAGGAAGAAGGGTGGTGCAGCAGGGGACCCGGGGGAGGTGGCCACGAGCGGTGCACGCCCTGAGACCCTAGACCTCGGGTGCTGCAGAGTCTGAGAGCCCAAGGCACCGACCACTTCAGTGTGTGGCCAAGGAAGAGGACCCACACCAGGAGGGGATGACATGCTCTCCTGACAGGACACACTTTCTTTTTCTTGTCTGTGGGTGCCCAGCTCCTGCAGTCACAAAGCAACCCGATATAGACCCTAATGAGGAAATGTGGGGTTCCATTAGTTGAAAGTTTTCATTTTCATCTGGAAAGGCCACCTTCTCTCTCCTGTCAGAGAGGGTATGGGTGGGAGGGAAGGAAAGGGAGGGACCCCTGCAGTGAGCAAACAAAAGCAAACAAAACAAAACAAAAACAAAGACAAACAAACAAAAGAAAACCCTGCATCTCCAGAGAGTAAATAAAGCAGAATGTCTTTCCAGAGTGCTGCTTCCATGGCTGGTGGGTTTTACTAAAACATGGAGAACACTGCTAGTCACTTAATGGCTGTTCATTGATTTTGTGTGTGTGTGTGTGTGTGTGTGTGTGTGAAGAGAGAGAGAGAGAGAGAGAGAGAGAGAGAGAGAGAGAGAGAGAGGAAGAATTAATGTCCGCCTCTAAGGTGCTTCCATAGATCTTTCTGTGTAACAGGGAACAGCCATTAAAACCAAAGCACAGACCTGTACTCCCAGCTACTGAGGCAGGAGAATGGCAAACCCAAGCATAGCCTGGGTAACTTACTGAGACCCTGTGTCAAAAGTGAAAATTAAAAAGAGGGGTTTAAACATGGTTCAGTGGTAGAGTGCTTTGCCTAGCGTGTGTTAGGCTGTGTGGGTCATATATATTTGTATAACACACACACACACACACACACACACACACACACACACACACACACACAGTCCTCTCTTCTTACATTCACTTCAGTGAAGTTGGTCTGCAATGGAAATATCGAAAGGGAGCTCTTGCAAAGCTTCCATGTCACCCTGCCCAGGTTTGGGAGAGTGCACTGTAGACCCCAGAGCCAGGATCCAGGGTGGAGAGTACTCTTAGAAGCTGCTTAGCTTAAAATTAAACGTGATCCCCTGGGTGGGGGTGGCTCTGATTTAGCTTTGACTATTGGTGTACCTGAGTTAGCAAAGTAGAGGCAAAGGAGAGGCAGGTAGGCCAAAGGGCTGGAAGCTGGGGGTGGAGTGGGGAGGAAGGGGAACCAGCTGGCCAGAGGATTGCAAAGGTCACTGATGCAATCTTGCAACAACTTGCTCAGCCTTCCCCTTTAGAGCCCAGAGCCAGAGGAGAAAGGGTGCCATTCTTAGGGGTCTGAGGTCATTGACCAGAGTCAGAAGGCATCTGCTACTAGTCCTTCGGGTCTAGTCAAAGGTGGGGATTGGCCAAGAAAGTTGGGAATTTAAAATTTACGCTTTAGATGTTAGGTAAGTGATCAAGGTAACCACAGGCCAAATGTGGATTATTCTTGGAGGAGCATGGCTTGGCTTATTGTTCTTTTAACCTTGGCGGGCCAGAAAGTTCTGTAAGAAAGGTCTGAGCCAAGTTTAACTTCAGTCTTGGCATTGTTCTTAAGCCTTCCTGATAATTTTGGAGCACTCCTAGTAGCTGGCAATAGTGACCATGGAGCTTCCCCAATGACCATGAGGGTTCCAGACACAGTGGCTCCTGGGAAAGAATATGATGTATACCTTGATAGGAGAGCACCCACTTGGTTTCCCCTCCAAAGGTGAGTCAGCCCAGTGTCTGACCCAAAGCTCCCAAAACTGACTGGGCAGCAAGTATTTCCCTTGTGTCTATAATTTAGACCTCAGACATAATCCTCCTCAGCCACAAAACTGTAATTTAGCTGGGCTTCCCTTTCCTAGGGCTGTGCCAGATGAACATCTTTTTTCCCTCTGAAGTAACCTGACCTTGACCCCTGATCCCACTAGCTTGCTGTCACTGGATAGGCAGCAAGTCACATGGACTGAAGTCAGTGGTGGATTTGGTGGCACCTGTTAAGGGAGTAGCAGGGGCTGAAACAGATCACAGGCGTGGAAAAGCAGAGGGTATAGAGTTGGAGGCTTTTCAGCACAACTCTCTGTTCGAGAAAGACCCCTTGGCTTTTGGAGGGAGGTGAGGAGGCTAGGGAGGGCTTGGGAATGAAATGTACACATTGACTTGGCTGATCCTTGCACAGATCCTTGCTGCATTTGGGTCAGACACAGATTACAGTTAAGATCAAACCAAGCCACAAGGTGACCAACTTTCTATTTGGCTGAGGATTGGTGAGGACTTCCCGTGTTAGAGCAGAGGCAGTGCAGGATGGACAGGTATCCTCCTTTCCAAGTTGGTTCATTTTCTGTTACTAATATGTAGTACCTCAGTGTGAGTACATCTAGCTTATAGCTCTGGAGCTCCAAGGTCAAGGGACTCTTCTGGTCCTCAGTGTGTGTGTGTGTTAGAGTACAGATAAAATAAGTCATGAGTGGGAGTGTGTATGTGTGCTTCTGTATCTCTCTACTCTGTTTATAAACCTTGTCTAACCCTAATCACTTCTTTAAATGCTGTATTTTCTTAATCTCTCAAATGGAGTTTACATTTCAACACCTAGAATCCTGGAGTGTCACTCAAAGTCTACCCTGATATTAAGTTTTTATTCTTTCTAGGGATGCTAGGAGAGGCCATTTCCAAATTTTATCTCATCCCCCCCCCAACCTCTTTCTCAATACATTGAAACATCAGTAGCCTCTGGTGAGGGAAAACCCACAAAGGGGCAATATGTTACCCAAGGCCCAGCAAGATCTGTCCCTGCAACTGGGACTCTGCTGCTGAGGCAAGGGAATGCAGTCTTCCAGATGGACTGTTGTGTTATGATTGCTATTGTCATTGGCATTATTTCCCACCTGCTTGCTACCTGCACAAAAATAACTGCCAGCCCCTGGGATTCCAGAAGCATGGAGGAAATGGATTTTCAATGGACATAGTACTGAACTATCTTTGTATTTTACACCCAACGTAAAACACCTTTGTACTCCATGAGGCTCAGCCCCACCCTACTCCTCTGTGTGTGTGTGTGTGTGTGTGTGTGTGTGTGTGTGTGTGAGGAGTTGCATGTATGTGGAGGCCAGAGGTCAGTCTTAGATGTCACTCTTAGAGATGCTGTCCACCTTGTTTCTTAGAGACAGGGTCTTGTATTAGCAAGTCCCCATGCTTACAAATAAAACACTTCACCAACTAAGCTGTCTCTCCAGCCCACCTTAATGACACTGTCACTTCATATCAGTTTTAGAGGGATAGCTTCCTGGAACTCAAGCCTCAGTGAGTAACTTAGGACTTGTTTTGCTGTACTGGGATGGAACCCAGGTTCCTGTGTGGGCCGAACATGTACCTTGCTTCTAACCCACAGCCCCAGATGGACAGTTTTTCAATTTACACATCTGACCTCTATGTCCTCTGCATTTGTAGGTTAGAGTTTTGGAGTTCAAACATGTTTCCATGGATTCCCTGCAGGCATTACTTAGCATGCTTGATCTGACACACTCACCTTCTTGCCTCTTCCAAAACCAGCCCATTCTTAGAATCTGTATTCCCGGCAGATACACTTCCATTTATCGCTTCTTTGGCTTTAAATGCTATGTCAGTTTCTTGGCGAGCCCTCCCTCAAGCACACCATCTCACAAGACCCACTGGGCGCCTTTGCTTGTTGGGTCGATAGAATTGTCAATTGCATTTTGTATTGTTTTTCACTCCCACTGAAGGACATGTCTCGTGAGGGCCAGAGCTTTGCTTTGCTCTTCAGCTCTTAGCACAACCTTTGGCACACAGTGGAGGTCTTTGTAGGTAAATGTGGGTTTAAAGAGTAGTCCTTTCAGTGAACTATGAAGCTCAGCAGGGAGGGATGTTCACTAGGTTCACACAGTCAGACGTTTGGTCAATACAAAAAGCTATTAGTTCCATCTGATCCATCCCAAACAAAATCACCAAATGAATAATTTTCTCAATACTCATTTTTTTCTTTTATCTTTATGTACCCGATTAAAGTATGAGGTAGTGAACTCCTGGATTCTGTATGCTAACCTTGCATGTTCCGATAGTCTTGGCATTCGGGACCTCGTTGGTGTGGTCTTTCTGTTGGCCTAACTTCACCTCTTGTTCCTCTCCTGTAAGATACCTGTGCTCCCCATAGGGAGCTGAGAGAGGTCCCTTCCTTCTCAGGCCAAGACAGTCTGTTCTCTGTGCTGCTGCGGTCAGTGCCTACCAACTCTCCCTGTCATTTTTCTCACACTGCTGTCTGCCTTCTTCTGGAAAAGCTAGGGTCCTTTTATCCTGCCTTCCCTCTTGGGCTCCCAGAAGTCACTCATTCCCTTGCCAGCACACTGTGCTCCAACCTTTCTGTGAATATTAGTTGCTTGCATGGCTCCAACTGCAGAGCTTGGCACTAGAACACACTCTGGTTTATACAGTGCTCTCATTGTTTTTTCCTGTCTTTTGTCACTTTGTCCCCTCTCTGTATATAGGACCAAACCTTCATATTTTTCATGGTGTGAACCTTCAACAGGGGCCCAGTCAATAGTAACTACGTTGACCTAAAAGCCAGTGCTGGAATAGATTGCAAAATGACCTGTTAGACCCTCTTGGGAGGTTATTTTAGGCTCGGTGGCCCGTCCTTGGCTTACAGCCTTGAGGTTGAAGTTGCCCAAGAGCTGGCATTTGCCTTCGCTCCCTCAACTCTGGCCTCCTCACCTTTCGCTTCCATCACCAGTCTGGCATCCACTTCGCTGCACTGCTCTGGTGCACCCCTTCAGCCTGCCTCTGAGACTCTTCCCTGAAGATATACAAGGCATTGAGCTTCAGTCCCTCATGGTTGGAGTAAAACAGAGACACCCACTGCTAAAGCAGGTGGGCTGTTCTGGAACCCCCACACTGCCCAGGATCACCTGGCATCTGCTGCCAACATATTTTGAATGGCAATAGAGGCTTTAGTCTGAATCCGCTCAAACGACTTCCCTAAGCTTAGTTAGATGTAAGATCTGGGGTTGAGCAGACTTGGGTTCATTCAAGCCCTGCCCTTTCAATTTGCTGGAGTCTGACCTTGGCCAAGTGACTAAGCTTTACCAGCTATTGTCTATAAAGTGAGAGTGAAGATAATGCCTGTCAAGTGGGGTGTGGTGAGGGCTGACGGAGATGGGGTCTTGCTACATGATAATCTGTACACTGCTATGATCCAGCAGTCTTTGCCTCCTGATGTAGGTTTGTAGGTCCCACGGTCCTACATCCAAGCCCAGCCCACTGTCACTTCTTGGGTGACATTTACATAGCTTCCAGAAACATTTGTCAAAGTCATTCACCTATGCAATACTGCCTTATGCACCTTATGCATAGTTACAGGAAGCAAGAAACAGACTACTTCTGCCCTGCAGAAGCTCACAGCCCTGCAGACAAGGACAAGCAAGCACCACAGTGCCCTGGACAGCATGATGTAGCAATGTGTGTCAGGGAGACACGGATGGAGAACAGATCACTTCGGTACTAGTCAAAGGAGGCATGAGAATTGATGATCTCTGAACAACTTAGGTTGTCAAAAGTTAGACAGGGACTTGACAGGTGATGCTGGAGGGAGGGGGTAGAGCTTGAGGCTGAGAAATAACCTGGAAAGGACTACAAATGAAATGGGGGGGAAGGATGGGGAAGCCTTGTGTAGTCATTGATTAGTCAAAAGCAGTTAGGCAAGAGTAGCTGCAGCATAGAGAGAGACTTTTGGTAACTCTAGGAGACAAGGGAGAAGTCATGGGCAGTGACCAGATAAAGAACAAGTCACATACAAAGTTACCTATGTGTCCTGTGTCACACACAGGGAACATGGGGGTACTCTTTAATCCTAGAAACATCGTCTCCTTCGTTTCTGTGCTACACGATATCCTAGCTCTTCTCCAAGCCTGCAGCTTATGATTCCTTTCTATCCATTGATTGTATCATTGTCCGCATTTCTCAGGACTCGGCCTGGAGCCTCTCTTGATTTATTTTAATTTTGTGTGTATTTTGGTTGTTTTGTCTGCATTTGCGCCTGTGTTCCATGTATGTACAGTGCCCACAGATGCCAGAAGAAGTCAGCCCCCCTGGAACTTAAGTTACAGATGGTTGTGAGCTGCCACGTGATGCTGGGAACCCAACCTAGGTTTTCTGTAAAATCAGTAAGTGCTCCTAACTATTGAGAAGTCCCTCAAAATCAGATTGTTATATGACACAACCGGTTTCAAGAAAAGAAAGTCACCCGATGGACCAGATTTGTCAGGTGTGTCCCTCCGTGGGACTTGGCCTTTCTGAAGAAGAGAATCAAAAGTCAAAAAGGGTCCCAAGTGACATGGCTTCTTCCCTCTAACTCTGAAGATGGAGGGGCGGTGTGATCCCAGCTAGCAGCTAGTAAGGAAATTGGTTGTTTATCTGTAGCACATGAGCACAACAGAAGACCATCAATTCCAGAGGAGACTCCTCACAGCACCTGGTGTCATCTCTGTGAGACCTGGGCTGCTGTAGCCAGACTTTTGTCCTACAGGAGTAGGAGCCATGAACACATCAGAGTCTGAAACTGCTGAATCTGTGGCCATTTGCTGTGTGACGATAGAACAGAACCCAAGCAGCAAGATGAAGAAAAAAAAATCAATTTCAACCCTGATGAGGACTGGCCAGGAAAATGATCAGATGGGGAGAACCTGGCTGGGACTGGTCAGTCTTCCTTGTGCCTGACACTCATTCACTTGTGTGTGCTTCCTGTAGATGTGCCTTGGGGGATGTAGACACGGCTGGAATTCAAGTGCAAATTGCACTTGAACAGTTCACACTTACCCCTCAACCAAGTTGCCTACTTGTTAAATTTAAGACCACATATTTTTTCTTTTAAGACGTGTTTCTTGTAGTTCAGACTGGTCTTGAACTCTTTACACAGCGGAGAATGGCCATGACCTCCTGAACCTTTGACTTCCACCTCTCAAATGCTGGGATTACACATTATATTATAGTGTGTGTATGTGTAATTATACATTACATTATAGTGTGTGTATGTAATTTAAAAATATGCATAGGGAGAGACTTATAGTGTCCTAATTTTTAAAGAAGATATCAGCTACTGTCTGTTTAAAAATGATGAAAAGAAAAATTTCAAATGGATGTTGGTGTGATGGGAGATGTCATTCTGTAAATATGTTTCTCTTGTTGGTTAATGAATAAAAGCACTGTTGGCAAATAGGAAGGCAAGATAGGCAGGACTAGGAGACAAGGAGGATTTGGGGAGAGGTATGAGGAGAGTCAAGATGTAAAGACTTGAGAGAGCAGCAGTCCAGACCCTCTCTCTGGTAAGCCAAGACCACATGGAAACACTTAGATTGATAGAAATGGGTTAACATTTAAGACAGACTGATCCAATAAGAAACGCTAGCAATGGGCCAACAGCTTTATATCTAATACAGCTGTGTGTTATTTGGGGCTGGCGTGGCAGTGAGACCAGTCTGGTGGCAGGAAAACTGATCGTAACATTGGTGTCTCTCTTTTTTTGTGTACCTAACTAAACTATATATTTTGCTGGCCTCTCCCATCCCTATCCTTCCTGAGGTGGCATCTCTATTTTCCTGAGAACCCATACCTGTCTTATGATACCGTTTTTTGTTCATTTGTTTGTTTCCTCCCAGTGTTTCTTAGTACTGAAACCTGCAATGGTTAGGTTTTGTTTCCTGCTTACTACCCATTATTTGTGTCCTTTGGGGGGTCCTCATTTGCTTTGTTGATGCCTGGTTCTCTCCATCCAGCTAATGCCTAGGTCAATGTAAGGACTGAAGAAATATTTACTAGAAGAGCAAGTAATGAATGCAGGTTCTTGCCAGACAGTAGTAACAAGCAGATTTATCTCCAGGCAGACTGGCCAGTTTGAATCACTTGGTTGGACTTGGTGGGGTGGGGGTGGGGCGCTTCTGGGAGTGCCCATAAGGATATGGCCAGAGAAGATTAACTAAAGAGGGAAGAACCACCTTGAATAAAGGCAGTGGTATCCTGTGAGCTTGGGGAATAGGCAGTGGCATCCTGTGAGATTGAAAAAAGAGGAGAAAGTGGGATAAGTACCAGCATTCATCTCTCCTACTCTTCTCAGACACATCCTTGCCATCATTGACTCCATCCCCTGAACTGTGAGCCAAGACAAACCCCAAATTTGCTTTTGTCTGGGAATTTTTGTCAATGGGGAAAAGAAAAGTAACTACTAAGAGATTACTCTGCAAGAGGCTGTCCTTCTGAGTTGGGAAGGAAGAAGGAGGTTCTTAGCTGCCAAGAAGGAAGGTGGCAGGGAGCTGCTAATATTAGATGGAGTCTGGGAGCCACAGAAGCTAATGCTCATTTTCAGGTGTCACCCCCACATTTTCATCAAAGTTTATTTGGCTCAAGAACTGTGTGCCTTGTTTCCTGGGGAATGCAGGAAGGACTCTGGCTCCAGTTTTGCTTGGGGGCTGAAGAGGCTGTGGTCAATGTGGAGAAATGGTTATAGGAAAACTAACAGGGCTTCAGGGACAACAAGGATGAGCTTGTGTGTGAGCATATAGCTTTGGGATTCTCAGGGTCACTGTTTCTGGAGCAGCAGAAGATAGATGCTCTTGGACAGTGGAGGAAGTTAGTCACACCAGTTACAAAATTAAACTATTTGGTAACTACATGTGCAGTGTCTGTGTCCTATGAGGCAGCTGTCTTTCTCTGCATGATGACTTGTGCCTGGCTTGCTTGCCACTATGTATCTGGGTGCCTGGCACTGGGTGGGTGCTCAATAAATATTTGTCTAGTGAATAAATGGTTCTGAGCATTTTCATGTTTCTGAGTTACCTGAGGCCTCATGAATTTTCTTGTGTCCATATTTGCATGTTTATGGGTGTTGTCCTCATTCAGGTCATATTTAGGCAGTCATGTTGATGAGACTTCCTAGATATAACTTCTGATATTTATGGGAGACACAGTCTTGTAGCAAACTCCCTATTCCTCCAACACCTCCCTTCTTTGTGCCCTTCTTCCACAATGATTCCAAGCAGGTGGAAATTTGTTGTTGTTGTTTTTGCTTGTTTGGTTTTGATTTTCAGGAGCAAGAGTTTTGAGAGGGGCATGGTGGGTATGTAAATTCATGCAGTACATTCCCTTCAAATAGTATTTTATTATTGTCACTTAAGAATCTATAGTAATTTTGTTTGAATACCTGCTAATGGAAACATTAAACTCGCTACTTGGGGACACAGTGACATTGAGAGGTGCACCTGTCACTCTTGAGGACTACTCATGAAAATTAAAGGTTGAATGATAGTAAGTACATGAATTTGAGATAGTTACAAAAGGACTTACAGACAGAACAGAACTGGTTTCTGAGATAACTGTACAGGAAACTGATGCCAGAGGTGAGGAGAACTGACAGGAAATACCAGAAAAGCCATCAGAGCTGAGTCTTGGGTTAAGATTTTGTCAAGCTCACAGGAGGTAGAGAGATGGTTGTATAGGATGAATACAGACTAAACATGGTCTCAAATGGCAAGGTTAGAAGGCTTGTATGAAGAGCTTGTGCCGTGATGTATTATTTGTGATTTATTGAAGCTTGCCTGAGGATTCAGAAAGCAATGCCAGCCTCAAGCTGTAGAGATCAGGCTGTGGTGGCACACACCTTTAATCCCAGGACTCAAGATTAAGAGGTAGCCAGGTCTCCGAGTCCAAGCTGGAGATTGAATCAGAGTTTAGGCCTTTAATCCCAGGATTTGAGAGGCATAAAAGGTAGAGGCATGCAGTCTGAGGTTAGTCTTTAGCCAAGTTAAGAAGAGCATAGCAGTCTGAGTGAATCTGAGGAGCAATGAAGTCGGGGGCAGTCTGAGGGTCACCCTTTTGGTCTGAGCTAGTGTCCAACTGCTCTGCTTTTCTGTCCTTCAGCTTGAAACTTGAACCTCAATGTCAGTTTCTGGGTCTTTTATTTATTGTGTTACAAAGGGCTGTGTGGCCTAGGCACTAACAGGTAACTTTCAGATGGACCTGGAGTAACTGGCTGGGAACTTTGTGGACTTGAACCTGGAGATGATGGAGCATATTCAGGACAAAGTCTACCCCAAATCCAACTCACTAATGTAGTGCTAGCCAAAACCAACAAGATGAAACAGGGACGAGGCAAAGGTCTATGTTTGTACATGCATCTGTGTTCACACAGTGTAAGGACAGTGCACGTTCAAGATGGTGCAGCCTGCCTTGATGGCATTTGACTTGAAACAGAGTTGTTAATG
This sequence comes from Cricetiscus sungorus, assembly GCA_030556225.1. Classification (NCBI taxonomy): domain Eukaryota; kingdom Metazoa; phylum Chordata; class Mammalia; order Rodentia; family Cricetidae; genus Cricetiscus; species Cricetiscus sungorus. Next base: position 1,847,389 of record JANBXA010000730.1, on the reverse strand, counting down.
TGCCAGTAATTACACCATTGGTGCTCAGACACCAGTGGGGGAAACCTCCTGTAGCTGGCTGCAACACTGGGGTGATCTCCAGGGCAAAGCTAGGTCAGCACACTCTCTTCTGCCACCGATCCACAAGAGAATGCCTTTCTCAGCAAGCCACCCTACTTCCAGGAGCCTGAGCCCCTTCCTCTGCGTGTGTGTGTGTGTGTGTGTGTGTGTGTGTGTGTGTGTGTGTGTGTGTGTGTTATTCCTTGGGCTATTTGTGGACTTTTTCTTTTCTTTTTCCTCCTTCCCTCCCTTACTCCCTCCCTCCCCTACCCTCCCTTCTTCCCTTTCTCCCTCCTTTTATTTATTTTTTGACACAGTCTTATTCTGTAATTCAGTAGCCTCAAAAAACACTCTGTAGCCCAGGCTGGCCTCAAACTCATCACAACCCTTGCCGCTGCCACCTGCTCAGCCTTCCAGATGCTGACACTACAGGCGTTTAGCCACCATGCCCTACTTGCCATGGGCTGTTTCCATCTAAGCTATTCTCGGACTCAGGTTGAGTCTCCTCCTATAGTCAGAGCACATCTTCATGGAGAGTTTACTGAACAAACTGTGTGAGGTGAAATTTCAGAGTCTGAGGAGAGAGTTTCAATGTATATTGGAGTTGTCAGCTTTTCCCAGACCGAGGGCTTTCTGGGCTATGGGACATTTGGAGTGTCACACACTAGAAACAGCAGAGCCCTGAAAACCCTCCCTCCACCACGGCTTTCTCTGGAGAGGTCTCATGGGTAATTCCCGCTGGCTGTGATTTGCTGGGGTCTCATTGTCCATATTGCTAGGGTTTCCTGATGGGTGAACGTGATATAGGTCCCACAAACTGAGCCCACTTCTCACAGCCATTTCTACTCCTTGCTTCTCTGAGCTATTGCCACCTGAAACTTATCCTTTGTGACATTTCCTTTCAGGTGGTGCCATCCCTGAGCATGTGGTCCTGGGTTGCACGAGAAGGCCAGCTTGAACAAGCTGTGCAGAGCAAGCCAGTAAGCAGTACTCCTCAACCTAGGCCCACTTCAGCTTCCGCCTCCAGGTTCCTCCCTTAAACTCCTGTCCTGACTTTCCCCGAAGAGGGACTGTGCTCTGGAAGTGTGAGATGGGATAAGTCCTTCATCCCTCAGTTGCCTTTGGTCATGGTGTTTATCACAACAGAAACCATACTAGGATGCCACCTGTCCTGGTTGTGCAGCTATAAGACTGTGAAAGTTCCCAGGTGACCATATGGAACAAAGGGTCCCTCTATAATGAGTATGATTTCCCCACTGCTGGTCTGGTTCCACCGCCCCGCCACCCAGCCACAAATAATACACAGAGAGGCTGTATTTGATATAGTGTGTTTGCCAGTTACTTGTTTCTTATAGGCTAGCTCTGTCTTAATGATCAACCCATTTCTACTCTTCTAAGTATTTCCATGTGGCTCATCTTACCAGGTGGCCCGGAACTCTGTTGTCTCTGGTCTCTACATGCTGACTCCTCCTTTCTACTTCCTCTTTCCTCCTAGTCTCCTAGCCCCGCCTATCTTGCTTTCCTATTGGCCACAGTGCTTTATTCATTAACCAGTATGAGAAACATATTTACGGAATAACATCTCCCATCATCTCCTCTTTTCTGTCTAAAATAAAAAGAAGGGTTTTAACCTTAACATAGCAAAATATACCATACAATAGTTATCAAATAAGAATCACAGTTAACAATATTTAGTCCATTAACATTTAGTAAGACTTAAAATATTTTATCATCTATCCTATCTTTGTGAGTCTAAAGTCTTATATGTAACTTATTTTTAATCCTAACTAAGGAAAACTATAACCATAACTATCTTCCTTCAACTCTATCAAAGACCACAGAAGGATAATATATAAACTCTAGAAATGACAGAGACAACTCACTGCCTGGTCAGTCATCTTCAGCCCATAGGCTGAATCCATAGTGTATCTGGAAGACTCTTCAGCAAAGTAGGAAACTTTAAACTGTCCATCTGTATTGGCAGTTTGTCAGTCACTTTTCTCTGTGTCCTGCAGACTGTCTGGCAGACTCTTCCATGAAGCAGGAATCCTGTAGCAATGTCCATCTTGTATCAGCAGTCATTTTCCTGTGGGTCCTGCATGTCCAGTTTATACCGCATAAAGTCAAACAGTCCAGACAAGAGCAGTATCTTGCCCATATTGCTAGTCTTGCCATATTGAAAGCAAACTTCTTAATGAGATTCTTCAATGTCCATCTTCCTTTCTGACGTGGGTGGTGTTGCCAGGAGCAGTTGTGCCTCACTGTCAAGAAAACCCTAAACTATTTTAAATGCCATATTCTGTAGGTCTTTGAAAGGTTTGAAGAATGCCTATTCATCTCAAATACATCTTGAAAACCTAAATTACTTAACTCTAAGTTTTCACTATCATAGGTAATTATCTATAATCTGTGTTAAATTATACATTACATTCTAAATGAGCTATATAAACACAATACCTAAACAAGAGGAGAAATATACTTAATCACAAAATTGACCTTAAATTTGTATCAATAAATGAGAATCCATTCCAAAACAAAGCATTCATATTTATACCATAATTCCCTTTTTACCTTTAAAAAGATTGCTTGTGGTCATTAGCCATTTATAACCAAGACCACTTAAATGAAAACAAACATTTATAAACAATATTTGGGAATTTGGGCGTTGTTCTTTCCAAACTGCTTCCTGCTGGTAGGGGGTGCTGTCACGGGAATCCTAAGAAGACGAAGAAATCCTGGCTGTAGTGGTCTGCAAGGCTGCATTGTCCCATTGACGTTGCTTCAGGGGGGTCTTGCTTGATCAAACCACATTAGTCTGGAAGGAATCCATAGCTTTTCTTTTTCTGTGGAAACAAAATTAGAAACCCTTTTCCCCAGTAACTTGTCCTTGGACTTAAATTTTGTAGTCAAAGTATTTTAAAAATATATAAATTGGATTAATCCAGCAGCATTTCTTTTATCAATAGTTGTTATTTCCTCAGCAGTCAAACAATTTAAAGATAACAGAACAGCGTACAATATCCAATGTTTTTCTGTGCTTTTCATCTTTACATGGCTTTTTTATTACCCTATTTCTTTTACTTCTATTTTTACATATTTTGAGACAGGGTTTCTCTATGTAACTTTTATCTGTCCTGGAATTCACTCTGCATACCAGGTTTACTTTGAAATCACAGAGATCTGCTTGCCTCTGTCTCCCGAGTGCTGGGATTAAAGACGTGTGCCACCACACCCAGTTACTCTATTTCCTTTTTTCTTTTTTAAACCATTGTATCCCTGTTTCTTTCATCTCCCAAGCCAACATATATTTTAAAACACACTGTAAACCTTCATTGCAGCTCTTATACACACCAATGAATTGTTAGCAGAGCTCTTTAAAAGCAATTCGGTTTTTGTTTTTTTTTTTTTTTTTTTGTCGCTTATGCCAATTTTGGAAACCTCTGTTAAAAGAGCTGTGCAAATCTCTGTCTCTAGCAAAACAAAGCAAAATGAGAAAAATGCTGCTACCAAGAAGTCTTGCTTGCTTTTGTTCCTTTGTTTCTAAAACATTTCTTAAGCTTTTCTTAGTTTTAAGTGAAAGTTCTTATTAGCCACATTGGGCGCCATATGTAATGAGTATATTTTCCCCACCACTGGTCTGGTCCCACAGCCCCACCATCCAGCCACAAATAATAATACACAGAGACACTGTATTTGATATAATGTTGTTGGCCAGTTACTTGTTTCTTATCGGTTAGCTCTGTCTTAATGATCAACCCATTTCTACTTTTCTAAGTATTTCCACGTGGTCTCATCTTACTGGGCAGCCTGGACCTCTGTTGTCTCCAGGCTCTCCATGCTGACTCCTTCTTCCTACTTCCTCTTTCCTCCTAGTCTCCTAGCCCCTGCCTATCTTGCTTTCCTATTGGCCAACAGTGCTTTATTCATTAACCAGTGTGAGAAACATATTTACAGAATAATATCTCCCATCATCCCTCCCCCATTACCATCTTGCCTGAAAAATACACATTTTTCAGCTTAAGATGCTGACAGCTGGAGGGTAACTTGCTGTCTTAGCTCCTTGACTTTGGGCAAGCCCAAGGAGGATAACAGTGGCTCCCTCAGGATCTAGCCTACAGGAATATGACAATGACTGTAGGAGGCATTTGGCCTATAACAGCCTGATACACAGCTTGAACCCAGGGCCCTCATTGCCACCGAGTCACACAAGGAAAAAAATGTTCTCTTTTATTACTCTAGGAAGATGTGTAGACATTACTTCTTGAAGTCCTTAATTAAAGGAATAAATAGAATTTATAATGCTAGGAAGCATACATGTGCACCCCAGAGGTTGGCAGGATGAGCTTCTCCCTACTTCTAGCTCAGCTCTTGGTCTTGCACCTGGCGTAGCTCATGCTGGAAGGGTCCAGCCCAGAGGATGCCACCATGATGTTGAGGCATTGAGCCCTCTGGCATGTGTAGCATTGGCAGATGGGACACATTTCACAAGAAGGTGACCCGATCAGGAATGGCCTGAAAGTTGGAACTGAGAGAAGAGCTCTAATACATGTGAGGTTGCTGAATTCTGCAAATAAAACGTCAGGAAACTCATAATTCCAGAGAAGCACTGAACACTGTAGTATGGCAATGTCACTGGTGTTTGGAACTTACTTATAGATGGCCAGCATATTCTTTGTTTAGCTGAGATTCAGGCTTCTGGGTTTCTCATGTTTGTGGGGTGCGTGAGTTACAGAGGACCTGTGGTTTCTCATTGGAGACATCACCCACACAAAAGACAGATGGGACACCATGGTCATGAGCATAACTACACACAGACAACTGAGCAGCACCCACTGATGGGGACATGGTTTTCTGAGCCAGCCTCAGGAAAGTCAGAATCAAGTGGAAGGGTTGCCGGAGAGAGTCAGCTTTGTGTGAAGACAGTGCTTTTAGTTCCCTCCATTTCTTTCTTTCCCCAAGTCTATCAGAAGGGCTGGCTCTTATTGCAGTCTTTGACCCTACAGTAGGTCCTATGAGTCTTGCTTTCAGCATTCCCCTCCCTCCTTATTCTTTACTGCGTGCTCTTACTGGTTCCTGTGTTTGCCCAGAAGTGTGTCAAGAGCTCTGCTGACATAGTGAGTCTTTCTCAGTCCCTGAAACAAAACTTAGAATGGGAAGCCCAGATCTTACAGAGTCCACACCCTTCTGGAAAAACCTGCAGCACCAGCAGGGAGCCTGGGGGCTCAGTGGAAGGGGTCCACGTAAAGCAGTAAATGGGGAGAGGAAGGGGCACAGCAGACGGGGATGTGACTTCTGCACACAAACCGCTCTCCTTTTGAAGATCTGTTTTCTTCAGTTGTTGATTATTCTACTGAAAACAGAGAGATGGAAGTTTCAACGTTGATTTCTCCATTTTCTCTCTGAGTACTTCTCCTTTTGCTTGGGTTGAGTTGGTTTTGTGCACATTTGTCCTGGACCCAGCAGTTAATAGGACCTCACAAGCAGTCCCTAAAGTTATGGAAACAAACTAACAAACAAACAAACCTAGAGTATAAATGGTGGGGGATATCCTTCTGTTGGTTGATGAATAAAACACTGTTTGGCCAATGGAGGCAGAAATATAGGCTGGACTAGGAGATAAGGAGAATTCTGGGAAAGGTAGGCAAAAGGAGATGCAATGTAGCCTCCAAAAGGAGTAACAGGTCCTGACCCTTCTCTGGTAAGATAAGACCATGTGGAAATACTTAGACTAATAGAAATGGATTAATAATTAAGACAGAGCTAGCCAGTAAGAAGCCCTAGCCAATGGCCAACAGTTTTATAATTAATATAGCATCTCTGTGTGTTCATTTGGGGCTGAAGTGGTGGGACCTGGCTGGACAAGAAAACTACAGCAACAAATAAAACCAGCAGAGCCTCAGAAACCCTGGGAATATGGAGGCCCCGGAATGAGAGGTCTTCTCTGCTGCCTCAGACGTGCTGGCAGGAGGAAGTTCAGCTTCAGACCTCAGTACACCATCTTTGATTCACTCTTTCTCTTTTGATTCTGTCTGTATTATCCCTCCCTCGGAAACCATAAAACCAAACCTCTGCCACATTCACACTTGTTTCTCTGCCTTCCCTGTTTGTAAATATTCCCACCCTCGACTCTATCCTTTGCCTAGTCCTGTCCTGGAAGGCCAGAAGCTAAGGCCCTCCCCTCAACTCTACTTCCAGATTTCCCTTCGTGGTGGCCTCTCTGCACTCTGGTTCATTCCAGTCAGGACAGAATCTTGGATCACACAGAGCAATTCTGGGGTGAGGGGGAGCACACCACATAGAAACTAAGCAAAAAATAATACAGTTAGTTCTCCCAGGACTTGACCATTACCCCAATTTTCTCAGGGTCTTTTAGAGATGCCAGTGCCCCTACACAATAGGAAACAATCTAGAGAACACAATACCCACATTTCCAAGAAGTAGGGTAGATGCTTTTGGTCATTTGGTGGGGTTGAATGTTTGTCATTATTCAGGGGTTGGTTACAAGTTGTTGGTGGTCATGGTCAGGGAAAAAAAGCTGGGCAAAAGATATTAGATTTAGGGATCTCTTTCTGAAAGAACAAAGGAGGGGTATAGCATAGAAATAATTGGATAAAAGGGTACATTGTTGAGTCTACTTTTGAACTAAAAAGAACAATTAATTTCAAATACTTCACATTGGTATGGATTTTTATATATTGATACAAATCTATGGTTATTTTTGTTATACTGTATATATGTTTCTACTCTAGTTTAAGTCATTGTACCTATGCAGCTCATTTAACAGTGTGATGTAAATTTTTAGTCTTTGAAAGCTATTATTATAAACTATTTAGGATAATTAAGAAGAGCAGATTAATAGTTAATGATGTATAACAATCAAATGAACAAATTATGTTAGGTATGTTTTCAGGGTCAAACAGAGATATATTTTAAATACATAGATGGTCTTCAAACACCTCAAAGGCCTACAGAATATGACATTTAAAATGTTTTAATAGCATAAAGCTTTTCATGATAGTGAGACACATCTGTTCCTGGCAGCACAAATTTACTTCACAAAAGGGTGATGGGCATTGAAGAACCTCCCTATGGAATTTGCTTTATATGTGGCAAAGCTAATAATTACGGGCAAGAAATTGCCCTTGCGTCAACTTCTGACATTATGTTGTCCAAACTGGACAAGCGGGACACAAAAGAAGGCAACTGCTGAACTTTGCCAAGACAAGGTAGGACAGACCTCAAGTTTTCCCACCTCTCAAAGGTCTGTCAGATAGATATTTGAGGCCTGTAGGCTGAAGATGGATGCCCCAACATTGCAGAGGAAGCTTGGGTGACTGTCCGGGCAGCCAGGGATCTCTGTCATTTCTATAGTTTTGAAAGTTGCTTGTTTACTTAGGTAATATTATATCCTTCTTGGGTCTTTTATAGGGTTAAAGACTAGATAATTATAGTTACAGTTTTCCTTGTTAGCAAATTCAGGAAAAAAACTCACAAGAGATGTGTAAAATATATAAAATTGAGGGACATAAAAGCTCAATTGTTTATCTAAGAAAAGTTTTTGAGGTCTAAAAAGATACTTTTGGGTTGGTAATGAAAGTTAGGATAAAAAATAAATTAGGCACAAATTTTTTGACTCACCAAGATAAGATAGATAATGGAATATTTTCTCTGAATTTGCCAAATGCAGATAGATTGGACATTGTAAATGTAAATCTTACCTGGTATTTGTTGTTGTATATAGTTTTATTGTGATAGAATTAAAATCTTGTTTTTTATTTAGACAAAAGGAGGAAGTGTGGATTATTTGTATACTGTTTGAAAGTATATTGCTATGATTGGTGTAATAAGCTGAATGGCCAATAGCAAAGCAGGAGAGATAGGAGGGACTTGCAGGCAGAGAGAGATCTCTGGGAAGAAAAGAGACAGGGTTGCCAACCAGATGCAGAAGAAGCAGATGGGCAGTGCAGAGTAGAGGTAACAAAGCCACATAAAAGAATGTAGACTAAAAGATATGGGGGTAATTTGTTATAAGAACTAGTTAGAAACAAGTCAAAGCTATGACCAAGCTTTCATAATTAATAATAAGTCCCTGTCTTATTGTTTGTGAGCTGGTGGCCCAAAGAAAAATCTATCTACACTGCCCTACAGCCTAGCTCCATACTTTCCCATGTTTGAGTAGCAGAGCAGGAGTGAGGTCAAATCTACACAGACCTTTGTGTGGTTCAGGCACTGCAGGAGAGGCTGACTGAGTGCTAGATGGTGCTGGTCCAGACAGGCCAGGCATACCCAGCCCCTTCCTCCCCAAACACAGGGCACGCACTTCCCCATACTCAGCCCTCACTGCTAGACTGAACGTTAGGAGCTTAAGCTTGTCTTTAGTAGATTTTTACAGATCATACTTAGTCTTTTATAGCATGGGGATCAGATCTTCATATGCCCATGCCCTGTCTTTTGCTGCACCGGGCTGTACCCTGCTACATCAAACCGCCCAAGGGCTGCCCTTTCAGAAAGGTATTCAGCTCTCCCTTGGCTGGGCTGGGCCAAGGACAGACACAGCTAGCTCTAAATGTGCTGAGTCAATGGCTAGAGTTCACAAAGATGGACTTAATTCCCAAGGACCTAATTTCCAGAGGTCAAGAGGGGTTGTGACAATGGGTTAGCTATCAGCTGCAGGACACTGGGGATACTGGAGAGGATAGACATGACAGGATCATACAGTGATATTCTAGTTTCTCTGGAATCCAGCTAGCTAGTGGCCATCATGTGTTGCTTTGGACTGAACCTATCACAGTAGTGAGCCATTTGAGAAATACTTTGATACACACACACACACACACACACACACACACACACACAGAGAGAGAGAGAGAGAGAGAGAGAGAGAGAGAGAGAGAGAGAGAGAGAGAGTGCAAGGTCCAAGAGTAGCCCAGGAGCCTGACATCAAGGCAGCCATTCTCCTCTGTTCTTTGAGATGGGAGTGGGTATCCTCTCCTCATACCTAGGTGGGCCTTGTCTGCTTGATACCCGCCTAGTCACCTGGTTTGTTTTCATTTCCTCCCTTGCATACTCCTGGCCTCATGAACTCCCAGCTGGTGCAGGGGACCACAAGGCAGGTATGTGTTGGTCCTCCAGGAGGAGCTTCTGATGCAGCACCTTGGTACTCATGTGAGAAGCTATCAGTCAGGAAACCTGATGGTGTCTGTTCTTTTATGTGGCCACAGCATCATCACTCAGGGGCCATAATCAACCCAAGTGCTCCAAGGTTGGAACAAGACACAAGAGGAGGGGTGTGTTGTGTGTGTGTGTGTGTGTGTGTGTGTGTGTGTGTGTTTTACAAAGGACAATCTTGGATGCCACTCATTTTTGTTATTGTTGTTTTGTTTTTTGAGATATATTTCCCTGTATAGCCCTGGCTGTTCTGGAATTCACTCTGTAGACCAGGCTGGCCTCAAATTCACAAAGATCTGCCTGCCTCTGCCTCTAGAAGTATAGGGTCTTTCACTGAACCTGGAACTTTCTGCTTCACCTGGCCTGGCCACAGCCCCAAGGTTTCATTCACCACTCTATCTTTTCAGAAATGGAATTGCCAGTGCCTGCTACTCTTTTCTTTTTCTTTCTTCCTTTCTTCCTTTCCTTCCTTCCTTCCTTCCTTCCTTCCTTCCTTCCTTCCTTCCTTCCTTCTAAATTTAAACATGGGTTCTTGAAATCCAACACAGACCTCCATCTTTGCATAGCAAGCACTTTTCTGATTGAGCCATCTCCCCAACTCCTAAAGATGATATTTAAGCTACTGGATCTTGGCTGGGCCTAGGAAACCTGAAGACCAGAATGGAGGCCACATGGCATGTCTGTGACCCTTAGTAATGAATAAGAATGTGGGTACCTAAACAAACAATAAAGGATCTAATCATTGCCTATCATCTGGGACCCAGTTATTGAAAACGGGCCCCATTTTCTTTATCTAAGAAGTTAAGGCCAGCCAAATGCCACATGCAGTGTCGCGGTAGGTGTTGAATGGGTTAATATGCAGAAAGGGCTTATAGAGCCCCAGGCCCTCTGGAGGCCTACAGGAAGTTTAACTATGATTATTTTAGACTGACATCCTGATTTCTCCAACACTTCAGGACTTATTCAGTAGCATGCATGGTTGTCTTCCAGACAAACAGCGTGGGTACATGAGTGTGCAGGAGAAGGGAGGCTGTGGAGTAACCACTCAGTGACACAGCATCAGAGCCCTGTTCTGTTACCATTGCCCCTACCACAGACTGTCTTTCTTCTGTGCTTCAACAACTTACCAGAACCCCCCTCTGCTCCCCGGATAACTGGTGCATAGGGCCACTTTAGGATTAGTCACTTTGCAAAGTCTCAGAGCCAGTACTGGAGCCCATCCTGCCTCACAGACAAGGATTCAGCCGTGACTCATTATATGACAGGGGTGCCAAGACTTAGTCACCAGGAACCCTGTGCTCTGACTCCTGAGTGCCAGATGTAGAATCATATCCTTTAGTCCTCTTCTGATCTTTCCTTCCCTTTCTTCCCTCCATTGTGATTTCTCATGGAGCAGATCCTAGATGGTCCTTTCTAGCTACCTGCATGCTGTGCCCAACAGATGGATAATGGGGACCGTGACTTCCAGTGTCTACTCATCAGAATCATTGCCAAGGGGGGCCTCATGTGCAGGCAAATGGGATGACACCCTTATCAACAGAGTGTCATTTTGGCAATCTGGAGTAGGTGTTTCAAAAGAGAGCCCACACGGCCACCTGCAATGCAGAACATCCATGGTGAGTGACCCATTCTGGTGACCAGGAGCCTGGCACCAAGACCTCTGAGGATGCAGTGATGAAAAACTTGGAGACTCCAGACTCCAGAAACTGAATGAATTATTTTCATGTCTACAGGAATCTGTTCTACCAACATCAAGCGCCTTCCTACAAGGTTCCAGGCACTTGGGGTGGGGAAAGAATGAACAAAGCAGAAAGGATGTCCCAGTAGTAGACATAAAACAAATATGGCCAATAAGAAAATTTTGAGGCTGAGGCTGTAGCTCAGTTGGCAGAATGCTTGCTTAACAATAGTGAAATTCTGAACTTGATTAGAGTACCATATAAACCAGGAGTGTTTGTACATGTCTGTAATCCCAGCACACAGGAAGTGGAGCAGGATAACCAAAAGTTAAAGGTCATCATCACCTACAAATCAAGTTCAAGGCCAGCTTAGGCTACACAAGACCTTTAGTAAATTAGGTAGTTGGTCAGAAGGTAGTGTTGACATAAAGTGTTTTAAAAAGAAAAGTAAAAAATCCTACTAACAGCATAGGGCAGGTGAGGTTTTTAGGAGACAGATAGGGAGGATGGTTGTAATTTTAAATATGGCGGTCAGAGAAAACCTGGTCAGGATCCGGGATTGGAAAAAGGGCTTGAAAATGATGAGAGACAGTTTTGCAGATGTCCAAGGCACAGCTACCCAAACTGATGCAGCAGCTGGGGCAAAGGTCACGTGTCAGAAGCAGACCTGGCAGCGTGGAGAACTAGCCAGGAGGCTGTCCCGCTGATGTGAGGACAGGGAAGGGAGGGAGCAGGGACGGAGAGTCAACTTAGGGTAGGTAATTACAGAGGGCCTCACAGACTGCCTGAGCTATGGTTTTGGCCTTGAGAGGTAGGGAGCCTGGCAGGACTCAGCTCAGATTGCAGACCTCCTGTGCTTGGCTTTGACTGTGGATCAGGCTGGAGACTAGTGCAGTATGGGGCAGAGTGGCTCAGCCAGGAGGGCAGTGGGGGCAGGGAGTGGTCTGGTTACTTTGGACACTGAACCAGGAGAATTTGGGATTGCTAGTTGCTGGTGTGGACACAAACAAAACAAAACAAACCAAACCAGCCCAGGATAACCTCACTAGCTTGAGAAACAGTTCTGACAGCCCAGGCTCTGAAGCTGGGACTGACTGGTAGGGTCAGAGTCAAATGGTCACAGAGGGGAGCTGAGGTGCTCCCCTGCACCTGCCAGACCCTCATGGAGCTGTGGGCTCTGTTTTACAAAGTATCTTTAGATACTTTGGGCTCTGATGTTCTAAAGCCTGTGCAGGTGACCTGGACTTCTGGGGGTCACTTTGCAATGACTGGTGTCCTTGAAGAGTTGGGCCTCTCTTAGAGAGCTGCATAGATGTCTTTTAGAACATTCCTGCGTGGGAGGCCTCTGCAGAGCAGCTGATGCTTGCCTCCTGTGAAGCCAAACCTAGGACCTGCCCCAGCTTGCAAAGGCTGAGACACCAAATGCTTATTTACCCAGGCTTCTGGGCTCAGAAAGGGGGAGGGCAATTTAAAGAACCCACTCACAGTGAGGCCCATCTCACTCCCCTCCTCTAGGGCTCCCACACCTAAGCCTTTTATCAGGCTGAGCTAATTATTGTTGAGCTCTTTGTCACATCCTCTGGTGAAGGGGGATTTCCTGAAGTCTGGACTTTGGGTGTGGAAACAGACCAAGTGATAGAAGTGCCTCTCCAAATTTAAGATCTCCGATATGATCCCTTTTGCACAAATGGATGGGACTCTGTGCCCCCCAGGGACTGATCAAGGGGGCCTTTGTTTTCTGACCCCACTTGCAGAGTTAAACCAGAAACCATCAGCATGGCGCTTGTCCATTTGCTAGCTGCAGCTTTTGAGCTTGAGCTAAAGTTGAAGGTTGGAGTAAGACTTGTCCAGTTCAGTCTGTAGAACGGTCTACCTCTCCCTTAAGGGCATATCCCTCTAAATGAGGAAACCTTGGCACACTGGAATAGAGAGTTGCCAAGTCCTGCTTGTGGCTGTAGCTGTAGCTTAGTCAGTGGTAGAGTGCTGGCCAGCATGGCATTAACTGGGCATGGTGGTGCGCACCTGTAACCCTGTACCCCAGAGGTGGAGGCAGGAGGATCTGAAAATTAAGGTCATTATTGACTTTTCAATGGCTTGGAGGCCAACATTGGGTTGGTCTTAAAACAAAAAAGTCTCCTTCAAATTGTGACTTTGAGGAAAGAGTATTCCAGAATGATGTCAGTGTCTTCAGGGCTAGGACAGGGACTGTGACCTTCCAGGTCTCCTGAGATGCCATCTGACCCAACCTGGAAAGGGAAGTGTCCTTAGCCAGCCATTCACCCTGGTCCTGTTTCTGCACTGATAGTGGCTGGAGCCCATGAGATCCCACAAAGGGATGTGTTCCCAGCCTGGCAGGTGACATGGGAAGTCTGCATTGGCTTCACCAACCCAGCTATGCCTTAGCCTCTCCTACCTGTGGTCAGGTCTGTTTCCTGGCCCTGCAGGCTGGCATTCCTGCCTAGGAGGGTGGGGCTCAGGAGCAGCTGGGACAGTGACTCACAGGCAGTTACCTGTCCCGGGGCTCTTTGCCAGCCCTGCCAAGGGAGGTTGGGGCATTAGAAGCAGGCTACTCTGCTCAACTTCCGTGGGAGAACTGAGCCTTGACCACTTCCTGAGCCTTTTAAGGACCCCCCCAATTCCCCCAAGAGGTCGGGATTTTCCACATTTTTCCTTTGGGATGGGCCTGGTGCTTTCCAGGGTTCTAAATATTTGGGTCTTACACTGCCCAACCCAGTGACATGCTTAACACAGTCCTCAGTCTGCTGTGTGTCCTCAGCCTGGTTGGTCTGACCAGGATGGGACTTGAGAAGAAGCTCACATGTACCAGACTTGGGAAGGTACCAGATCCAGTACCTGGGCCCTTCCCCGCCACAGGGACAACTCCCCTGCTCCCCCCATCTCTAAAGACCTTGCTGCTGCCTTTTTCCAGAACCTTCCAGCCCTCCAGACACCCAAGGGCAGGCAGTCTCCAAGACCAACCCACTTGCCTAGTCCTGTCTTGAGGGTGGGGGGGCGGTGACGTCAGATGGGCGTGGTGGCTGCCAGATTCCTGAGGCCGCTCTGTATTGAGGTTACACCCAGCCAGGTGAGGCTGCTGTTTAAAACCTTGGAGCCAAGAGAGGGTTCCCCCACATTCTCGGGGAGCTCTCCGAGAGGACCTGGAAACAAGCAGGGGAGCATAGGACCTCGGGGCGAGGTAGGTTATCTGCTTTACCTGTCCTGTGGGGGAGGATGGAGAAGGGCTATGTCTCCATGCTCTGAGGCCTGGGTGTAGGGCCCATGCAGCTCTCTTAATAGGGGCCCACCTGAGTACACTTGGGTGAGTGTCTGTGACTGTTTGAATTGCTTTTCATATCTGATAAGCACCTGGCAACTTAGAAGAAAGCAGCTAAAACCCAGTCTTAGCACAAAGGCAAAGTGGGAGAAATGGCCAGGCTCAACTCAGCCCCTTTCTTGGCGGGTTTTCAGCTCAGGCAGAACAACTGAGATGCTTTCTGTCTTTGGCGGTCAGTGGCCTTGGGACTTGAGGCCACATGCCCCAGCTTGGGCTCCTAACTGCCCTGGAGAAGGTTGACAGGAAGAACTTGGCAGCGTTGGGATATAACGATGGCAGAAAGGCTGCCTGGTTCCCCTCTGCCTGCCCACAATCTCATCTTTCCTCAGTTCTTTGGGCAGACCTTACGTGGTATTCCAGGTAGAGCCACTGAGACAGGCCTGCCTCCTGTGCTGTTTCCAGATGCCTTCAGCATCCCTGACCACAACTGGAGACATCTTGAGCTGCTTTTGGTGCACCTCACTTTCTTTCTTTCTTTCTTTCTTTCTTTCTTTCTTTCTTTCTTTCTTTCTTCCTTCCTTCCTTCCTTCCTTCCTTCCTTCCTTCCTTCCTTTCCTTCTTTCTTTCTTGAGACAGGGTTTCTCTGTGTAACAGTCTTAGCTGTTGGCTGTCCTGGCACTCAGTCTGTAGAACAGGCTGGCCTTTAACTCGCAGAGATCCGTTTGCCTCTGCCTCTTGAGTTCTGGGATTAAAGGTGTGCGTCAACACTGTCTGGGTTCTCTCACTTTTCTTAAAACTGTCAGGCCTGCCTCTCCTCATAGTACCCCATCTCTCCCTACAACCCCTCACCTATCTTCTTAAGATGCCACATCTTAGCTGGGCAGTGGTGGCACACACCTTTAGCCCCAGCACTTGGGAGTCAGAGGCAGGCAGATGTCTCTGAATTCGAGGTCAGCCTGGTATACAGATCGAGTGCCAGGACAGGCTCCGAAGCTTTACAGAGAACCTGTCTGGAAAAAAAAGAAGATCCCACAAATTCCCATAGCATTCCTGTAATAAGGTTAGCCTAGAGTTGTGGACACCACAGCTTCAACCTCACTGTAGCCTTGTAATACTGGAGACCCCCCTCAATTCAGGAAAAGAACTGCCCCTCAGCACCTTTGGCCAATGAGCCTTTGGTTTATAGGTTGGCTTGGGTTGAAGACCTGAGTAAGCCCAAGACCTCTCCCTTGAGGCAGAAGCAAAGCATTGGACCTCCATCCTCCTGCATAGTCCCCACATTCCCACCCATTTCAGAGGAGGAAACTGAAGCCTGGGATCTCCCCAGGACTCCCTGCTCATCATTGCTGTCAGGACAGGGGTCCCAGTCCTTGCCACTGGCTACAAATGTGCCCACTGCTCAGAGGTGTCTTTGTGAGGGTACAGAATGAGGACTTGGTGAGGACAGTAGCCTAGCACAAAGCAGGGAAGGGGAGGGTGGGGACTGGACCATCCAGGATGTTTTGTTTTGTTCTAGGCGACCTCTCTGGGGACCTGCACTGGCCCACGATGACAGCACTTTTACTCCTGTGGTTTGGTAAGCATCCCTTCCCCACTTCCAGGCACCAGCAGAAGAGAGCTGGCCAAAGGTGTGAGTACCACCTGCTCCCTGTGGGCTCTTGGGGTTCAAACCCTTGCCTGATGGGCCAACTGCAGGAACTCCCAGCTCTGTGCGCTTCAGGGAGAAGGGGCTTCTCTGATTCTCTCAGAAGGCTCCCTGTGTATTCTCGTCCTCCCTCACCCAACGGTGGCACGTGTCGTCCTGAGTGGCTCTCCAGCCACTCAATCCCCATCCTCTCCACTCTCAAGCTGGCTGCAGAGCCACTATGGTTTGAGTTCTCTGTTTTCTGGGGAGTCATGGCTGCTTGCTCTGAGGTAATGGCTAGGTTGGTCACCTGCGCAGACAGAGTAGAAATAACAGGTACTTTGTCAGTGCTCCACCAATGGCTCAGGCAACAGCCGCCTCTGGGCTGTGGACTGAGGATACTCGACAGGCACAAACAGTTATCACAGTGTCTACATGGCCCTGTATGTATCTCCAGATTGATTCTAAAGCCACATACAGATGGCATGGATCGCGTGTTAGGATCACTGCTGGTTATTGGTGGTTGAAATTCCTCCTCTCTTTTCCTTTAACTAAAAACATAGTTTGACAATTTCATATATGTGTATGGTCTCATGTAACACAGTCTGGGCTGAATTCCTTATGTAGCTGGGGATAACCTTGAACTCTTGATCCTTCTTGCTCCTGAATTCTGGGATTATAGGTGTGAGCCATCACACCCCTGGTTTATTTGGTACTGGGGATTGAACCCAGGACTTCATATATGTTGGGCAAACACTCTATTAACTGTGTTACTATCCACAGCCCTCCTCTCCTTTCCCAGTTTGGATTATAAGATATGAAATCAGCCCCTTCAACTCCCCGAGTCAGGACTGTAGACATCACACTAGTACCGGTGATGAAAGGGCTAGCTTTGCTGATATCAGCTCCACAGAGGGAATATTGGGGTAAGCAGCTGGGATCTTACCCTTTGGACCCACACCAGCATTACCCTGTCACTTCAGGCTTGCCCGGCGTCCTGTGTGCCCAACAAGCCTGCTCCCAAGGGGCCTGTTATCCACCTGTTGGGGACTTGCTCATCGGAAGGACTCAGCTTCTTCGAGCCTCATCTACCTGTGGAATGACCAAGCCTGAGACCTACTGCACCCAGTATGGAGAGGTAGGTCCTCCTTGCAAGGCCTCCAGGACAGGAGGGAGGTGGGGCAGAATGGAGCCACTAGATAAAGTATTGGAGGCACAGGCCAAGCAAGGGTTAGGCTCTGGGAGAGGCAGAAGGATATAAGTTCAGATCCCTGCTTCCAAGGAGTTCAGAAGTAGAGAGAATTAACAGGACTTCTCTTAACACTAAGGAAGTGTATTAAAGGGTATCACCATTAGGAAGGTTGAGAGCCAACCTTCCTAATATATTTTATATTATATTTTATACATACATATATATAATTATAATATATAATGATATAAGAGCAGAAGTAGCTAGTCGAGACTGAGCAAGTCAGCAGCAGCATAGGTGTTTTCATCCCACTCTGCTCTTGACTATGCTGTGATGTGATTAGCTGCATGAGTTTCTGCCATGCCTTGACTTCCCTGAAATGATGGATGGTAACCTGCAATTGTAAGACAAATAAGCCCTTTCTACTCCTCCAATGCTGTTTGCTAGGTATTTCTTCTTCTTCTTCTTCTTCTTCTTCTTCTTCTTCTTCTTCTTCTTCTTCTTCTTCTTCTTCTTCTTCTTCTTCTTCTTCTTCTTCTCCTCCTTCTCCTTCTCCTCCTTCTCCTTCTCCTTCTCATTCTTCTTCTTCTTCTTCTTCTTCTTCTTCTTCTTCTTCTTCTTCTTCTTCTTCTTCTTCTTCCTCCTCTTCATGTTATTACTATTATTATATTCACAGCAACACAAATGAAAGCAGGACATAGGAATATACTTTGATTGAATTCACTCTCTCTAGCAATCCTTCTTTTGTAATATTTCATACAGTTATATTCTGCATCTCGAGTGTATTCTCTGCCCCTATTTGTCCCATAGACAATTTAACTTCTACTTTCATTTAATTTACACACATGTGGTTATATAAAATCTAGGAACCAAAATAAAATGAGAGAAAACATCTGATATTGATCTTTTCAAGACTAGCTTAGTTCACTTAATATATTATCTTCAGTTGCATTCATTTTCCCTCACATGATGTAGTTTTATTCTTTTTATGGCAAAAAAAATCTACCACATTTTTCTTATGCATCCCTCTGTTTCTGGACACCCATATTGGATCCACAAGTTAGCCATGGTTAATAGCACTGCAGCAAACACATGGTCTCTGTGATGGGCTTATTCAGGGGCAATGTGGCTGGGTCATATGGAATATCTACTGTTAGATTTTTTAGAAGCCTCCATACTGATGTCTGTAGAGTAGAGACTACTCTACATTCCCACCAGCAGTGTGCTGAGGGTTCTGTTTTGTCCATGTTCTCACCAGCATTGTCATTGGAATTCTTTTTTTTTTTTTTTTTTTTTAGAATTTCACACAATATATTATGGTGATATTCTTTACCCTCCAGATCCCACCTCTCTCCCTACCTGCCAAACTTCATATTCTTTTTTATTTCACTTTACATTCCTACCATAGTTCTACCTCCCGCTCCTTCTCCCACTCCACTTGTCCTCCCCCCCCCCCAGTCCACCTCTAGTCCACTCCTCCTCATGGGTAAGGGCTCCCATGAGGAATCAACATAGTCTAGCACAGTAGATTGGAGCAGGGCCAGGGCCCTCTCTCATGCATTAAGACCGAGCATGGGATCCTATCATAGGGAATGGGATCCAACAAGCTTATTCTTTTATCTCATTAGAAAAACCTAAAATTAAACAAAACAGAACAAAACAGCACATAGAGACAAAAAGTTAGATTTCAGTTGGCCAATTACCCCTGAGCGTAAGGTCTTGCCCTGCAGTTTGGTTGGTACACCCGATCAGTTGAAGAAAACGGAATTTTCCTCTTCCAGCAGCTGTCACTTGCAAATAGCTTCTCGATTAGGGTGGGACTTGTGTGCATTTCCCCTGCCCCACACTGGGATTTCCTCTAGTTTGAACTTGTGCAGGTTGTGTGCATGCTGTCATAGTCTCTGTGAGATCATATATGCCTGCTGTATCCAGAAAATGCCATTTCCTCGAAGCTCTTCACCACCGCTGGCTCTTACAATCTCTCTGCCTTGTCTTCTGCATAAGTTTCTGAGCCTTGAGAGGAGTGGTGTCACTGTGTAACTCTGGCTGTCCTGGAACTCACTACATAGATCAGGCACACCTGCTTCTGCCTCCCAAGTGTTGGCATTAAAAGTGTGCCGCCACATCTAGCTTTGCTTTAAGTCTTTATATCAAGTTGGAGTCTCCCTAAGTTGCCCAGACTGACCTTGAACATGCAACGCTCTGGTCTCAGCCTCCTGAGTAGCTGGAGTTGTTAGCCACTTTGTTCCCTTCAAAATGGGCTTGTACAAGAGAATGTCAGGGAAAGGCTTGCCAGGAGTGTCTGCAGCCTTTATGGGAAAAGAGAAAGAGGGAGGGAGATAGACAATTGCCTTTGACCCTGATGAAGGAGCAAGGGTTGTTGTGGCTATACCTTCCCAGGTGCCCTGTCCTCAGGACCTGAAAGAGGGTATTCGAAATGCTCTTGCCTCCCTTCCTCTCAGCCCTGGCATTCTTGTGGCTATTTTTAGTCATAGAAGGTACTGGGTGGAGATGCTGCATGAAGATGGCTGTGCCGTTTGCAGCCGCCCACTTGGATATGGGAAGCCTGCTTGACCAGGTTGGGTAACAGACTATTCCCCGTGGGTCAGGCAACAGGATTGGGTTAAGCTTTCTAGGCAGTAGGGAGACTTCAGATGTCCACCCACAGACTCCCCAAATCATGTGCCACTAAGCCCAGGCCTGATTTTCAGGAAGACTTCTACCCTCTTCTTGGGACTGACTTGCCTTAGAAGGTAGAATGGAGAGATCAGGACCCCATGGTGGGAGATGTCATCCCACCCAGACTGTGAGAAGAGCCTCTCTTCCACTTGGCCTGGTATTTGGCTTCTCTCTGGCCTGCCCTCTGCCTCTTTCAGCTGCCCTCCCCCAGAAACTGGCCTCCTTTCTTGCTTATAAGCAGCCTCCTGAGAGCAAAGTGGAGTGCTTGCAAAAGAGAAGTCTAGACTGTTGCAATCCTGGGAATGGTTAAATACTAGCTATTTTCTGCTGTGAAAGCTAAGAAGCATTGGCTCATTTCCCTTTTTCTAATGGAGAAATAAATCCAGGAAGCTTTTTGGAGAGTAGAATATGGGACACCTTGCAGGTGGTGTAGAGTTCCAGGTCTCCTGATAACTGCAATATGACCTTGGGCAAGAACTCTGTCTCACTCTCTTTTCCATGAGCCAGCGAGGGACAGACGCAGGGTCCTTCCTTCTACATTCTTGGGAATGAGTTGGATGCAGACAGCGTCATCTCTCCTGTGCATCCTGCACTCTGCCTTGCTTCTCTTTCCTCCTTCTCCCTTCTCTTCCTTCTTAAAACATGGTTTTCAATGATTAAGCCACACATGTGCACATACACATATGCACACACATGTACACACACACACACACACACACACACATGCACACACACAGAGTGTTCAGAGTCCTCTTCTCATTCCCATGTTGGGTGCACCCAAGCCCTCCCCTGAAGAATGCATGTACAGCATCATTACTAAGAATCTTATATAAATATGTCAAGCAATTGACACAGCACCTTATAAAACAGCTCTAGTTGTTCCCATGATCTATGATGAAGTTTGGAGTACAGATGGGAACAAGAAAACGTTGCGTTTCCTGAGTGGTTCTACAGAGTGCTACTAAGTAGGTAGTTTCTCACCCCCCTCTCTGCAGATCTTTGGAGTTGATCCTTCTCTTCTGTCTATATATGGGTGACAGTGGTGGCCTGCTGAGGTGGCATGCTGAGGGACTTATGACCTTAGGCATCTCGTTCTCTACTCACTCCACCCCCACCCCCCAGCTGGACTGAGTGGATGGGAGGGAGTTGCAGGCATGTTTGGGAATCTTTCCAGTTCTAAAAGTGTCCCTTCAGCTCCTGACCTCCAGAAATGACTCCTTTACAAACCAGTCTTAACTGGCCTGCACGTTCCTTCCTCAGTACCATCCCCTGCCCCCCTCCCCCCGGTGACTGGCTGAGTCCTGTGTGCCTCAGGCGCTGGTTTCTTTGGATTTCAGCTTGGTGTTACAACCCTTGCAGTGGACATTGGAAATCATTATCTTTGCTCTGTGGCACTCTCCCCTACTTTGTGCTTCTGGGCCAGCCTGCTTTCCTGACCCATTAATGGTCTGGCTATTTGTGTGGGCTACACTCTACTGGATCAGCAGAACAGCTTGAACTGCAGTTTCTGGTTCTAGCCATCCATCCATCCATCCATCCATCCATCCATCCATCCATCCATCCATCCATCCCCATGCTTTCCTCCTTCCAGCTCCTGGTGTCTTCTGGGTAGGCTCACTGTACAGATATTCCTCAGTCTCGGGGCCTGGATGAAATCATGTGTGACGCTGTTCCACCCTGATGCACCTCTGCTCTTCCTCTGAGCCCAGGCGAGAGGGAGCAATGGTAGCATCGGGTTCAAGGGAACCGTTGTGAGGTCTATGTGGCAAAATGAACATAGTGCCCGCAGAGGCCCATTCTCCTTTAGGTCACCCCCCATCCTCCCATCCTCACTCACCCTCACCCTCACCCTCTCTACCTCTCTTCTTCCCACCCCATTTCCCTCTTTCCCTCCCCTCTTGTCTCCTGGGGGCTGTTTTTGCTCACAGATCTTCCTTGTCAGGCCACTGACTCTCCAGGGAAGTCAAACCATCTTTGTTCCTTGTCTTCTCAGCTTCCCAAGGTCACTGCTGCCAGTCTGACCTGTGGGGGACTGCTAGAGGGGCCACAGAAGCCAACCCTGGCCAGGGGCTGTGCTGCTGCTCTGACTCTCACAATAGAGTTGTGGCTCCGGGAAAGCCACGACTCCTCTCTGGATCACCATTTCTCCACATTGGAAACTTCCTGCTTGCTCAGCCCTGGTGTCTGCTTGTTTCTCAGACACCCACCCCGGGGAGGGGGGGGAAGGCACTGCATGCTATAACCCCCCCCTGGGACCATGGCACAATGGCTGCCTATGCCCAAGAATTTGCAAGGCAGAGAACCAGAGCCCATGTTTTTTGTTTTTGTTTTTGTTTTTGTTTTGTTTTGTTTTGTTTTGTTGCTTTTTGGTTTTGGCCTGGATGTTCCCAGCCTTGGCTTCTGCTCCCAACAATGTTGACAACATGTCTGCTCAGTTTCTCAAATACTCCACTTACTCCCATTCTCTCCCTTTCTGAGGGGAATGTAATCACGCCATTGTCTTAATGACAGTCTTGCACAGCACATTCCCCAGGTTAATGACCTGTAGAAACCAAACAGCTGCCATTTTAATCTCTTGCAAAGAAGGGAGCTACATCCAGTTGGAGGTCCCTGGGCACATAAGCCCCAAAGCACCCACATGCCCACCTGTACTCACACCAGCCTCTACCCTTCTTTGCTTGGAAATTGTCTATTTTGTGACTTTCTAAAAGGCTAGTGTGTAGGCAGAGATTGTGCACATGGGTGTGCATGTATGTGCGTGTGCGTGTGTGCATGCGTGTGTGTGCGTGCGTGCGTGCGTACGTGTGTGTGTGTATGTGTGTGTGTGTGTGTGTGTGTGTGTGTGTGTGTGTGTGCACTCACTGTATTAGCTGCTTTTCTGTTACTGTGATGAGATAACATGACCAAAAGTAACTTACAGGGCAATGCACTGAACCTCAGACTGCATTGCCAATTGCATCTCTAGACTGCACTGCTCTCCACAAAGCCTCAGAATCCTAGACTGCTCCTGAGACTGCACTGAGCTCCTTATCTACTCTCTAGTGCTGGGATTAAAGGCAAGGAGCTCTGTTTCTCTTTTAGATTGATTCACTCTCATGTAGCCCTGGGTGGCTTTGAACTCACAGAAGTCTATCTGCCTCTGTCTCCTGAGTCCTGGGATTAAAGGTGTGTACCACCACTGTCCAGCTTCTATGGCTATGGCTAGCTTTGCATTCTGATCTTCAGTGGGTTTATTAGATTACAAACAATATATCACCACATACATCAGTGGGGACAGCTGACTAGCTGATTATAGCAAAGAGGACCAATTTCTGAGGTAAGTTTCAGATGATGTCTGATGGCAATCTCAGCTATTTGGTTGGTGGCAGCTCTATGTTTGCTAAGATTATACATTCTTAAGTTTTCCCTGATAGTCAGAGGATGTTGGCACAATGCATGAGGTAGATGAGGATGACTGATGATAGCTCAGACCATTCTGTCTCTGAATTTATTACTCTCTCCACAGCCATGAAGTTCTAATTATCTTTAGATTCTTCAACATGGGTCTGGAATTTCTAGGAAATTCACCTCATACCACGAAAGCCTCCAGCAATGTCTGGCAGGCCCCTCTTTGCCAGCTAAATCCTCTGTCTATGGTCATGGCATGGACTTAGACAGCCTTAGAATTGCCTGCTCACGCTCAGGGCTAGGGGGCATCTTTGCTTCTAGAGCAGTGGTTCTCAATTTCCCTCTAATATTTTGACCCTTTAACACAGTTCCTTATCTTGTGATGACCCCCAACCATAAAATGATTTTCATTTCTACTTCATAACTGTAATTTTGATACTATTATGAATCATAGCATAACTCTGATATGCAACCCTGAGACCTGTTGCTTTAGAGGTACCTGCCTTTTTGGGTAAGAGGTAGAGGAGAGAAATGTCTTGAAAGTCTGTTTAGTTTCAGCTGTGTGTAGTGGTGGCCATGTGACCTCTGTATGCCTTTAGTCAGAATAGTACAGACCAGTATGGAGTTAGATGTCAGGTACACAGATCCATGCTTCATTCCCACGGCACTAGGCTTGGGATATCTACCAGGTCAATGCAGTATATCTGACCCAGAGCTCTTGGAAGGGTGAGCCAAGGGCGTGCCTGTGGTACTCAGGAGAGTGACTGCGGTGTAAGGCAATTTTTGGGGTGTGTGGTGAACCTGGGCTCTATAATCAGCCATAGACAATTGCCTTTCTCAATTTAGTGCTAGAGCTGTCTAAACAGTTTGAGCTCAACCGGAGGGGAGATGAAGTTGAAAATGGCTGCACTCTGGGGCTTCTTCCCACCTGGCACCTGCTGCCGGCTGACCTTGACCTTTTACTGGGAGCTGATGAACCCCCTGTTGAGGAAGGTCTGCAGAGTGTCCTCTCTGGCCTCTCACGAGTCTTTCTCTTCTGGGAGCTAGGTTTCCCAGCATTCTTCTGGTCAGTGTCTTCTTCTTCTCTTGATTCTCCTGTCCTGCTGGACACCCATGTTTCTGTGGCTCTGGGATGGTAAGTCCAATCCAGGGAGCTCTAACCCATGTTATAATAGGGCTAACTTGTCATCTTTGGAGCCTTCCTGTGAGTGCTCCCTTCTTCTCCTTTGATGCAGGCCCCATTGGCTCTTGTTCATTCCTCTGCCCTACTTAAGCTCTCTGGAAGCAGTTGTCTTTCAGCCAGATTTCTGAGATTCAAGAAGGCTCCGGGACAAAGCCCAGCCTTTCCAGCTGGAGAGCAAACAGGAGCCAAACTGGCTGGAAGCCTGACAGGCTGGACTGATAAGAATGCTTCATCTTTTGGTAAAACTCAGGGAGCATGGTGTCTATATGACCCCAGGGAGGGAGGCAGCAGCCGCTGAGAGCAGCCATTGCTGTAGAGAAGGGGGAACCCATGCGAAGAGCCTCACATGTATTAACACACACACACACACACACACACACACACACACACACACACACACACACACACACACCCCTATAGAGAAAGAAGCCAAGGCCTAGAGGGAAAGCTTATCTTCAGTTGAGCGTCTATTGTAGCTGTTCTATTTCAGGGCCATCATCCTGCTGGTGAGTTGACAGCAGAGCTACTTAAAATACCTGTTTGAAGCTGAGGCTTAGCTTCCCTTTGAGGGCGAAGCCAATTCCCTCCTCAGCTGTGTTCCCAGACACGAAGCACGAAACACGTAGCGTGTCTGAGCCATGAGGCCATCTGATCCTTTGTCAGTGCCTGTGCACATGGAAAGATGGTGGAGATGGCTTCAGGCACCCGTGCTGTCTGTGTGTCAGAGGGAGGCTCAGAGCAGTGACCCACACTGACACTGGGCAGCTATAGTTTACTTTGTTTTATAACCCTACCTATATTCCTACATGTAAAAGTCAAGTAACATTCAATATATAAAACATATGAAAAAAAATAATGAACATGGAAAAAGTCACCTAAAATCCTGTTACAGAGATAGTTGGTTGAGCTATATATAGCTAGCATGCTTATACCTTTAAAAAATTATGAATATTAGGAATTTTATTTGTTTCCCCTACTATTTTGGCATCTTCCTTTCCCAACATAGTCTGTTTCTTAAAAATATATATATTTGAGGTCATATTATATATTCAAGTTTAAGCCTAACTTTCACCCATAAAACATTATGCTGTAATCTCTTCCTCATGCAGTTAACAAGTTTTTCCAAATTCATTTTAATGGTTACATAATATTCTGTCATTTGGGAGTACCTAGGTCATTGCCACCAATGTCCTAAGCTAAGAAAGAAAGAGTCTCATGTTGGGTGCTGCCCTGGCCAGGCAAGGGCTGGGCTCAGCTCCCAGCACAGCCTGGGGTAGGGAGCTCTGGTAGCAGCATCTTCCAGAAGGCAGCTGGCCTTGTCTGTCCTCCACACATGTGCTGAGTGCAGACAGAATGGGGGTAGAAAATTTGCCCATGAGGCTGGGCAGAATGTGGGGAATGGAACATTCTTGCCAGGGACCAAAATAGGGTCCAGAGAGGCGTCCTTCTCCAGCCTTCTCTTGCCCAGAAAAGATGACACCAAATGCCCAGACATTTCAGCTAGTGGCACATCTCCAGTCTCCATGGCAGCTGAGCCTAGTGAACTGGAGAAGCCCAGTCCTTCCCAAAGTGCTTTCTGTGCTGCAGTCTTCCTGAGGTCAGCTTCAGGGTCAGCAAAACAAAACGCCCCACTTGCTGTTCTGTGGACAAGGCAGAGATGGTAAACTTTGGCATGCTCTGGGTGGGGTCTGCCACTCAGCAACTTCCATGGGGGAAAAGGGTAGAGAAACACTGTTTACCTTAAAGAGCTGCCGGTATTGAGCTCACTGTATATGTATGGATGACTTGAACTTCCGCCCCTCCTGCCTCTGCCTCCTCAGGGCTGGGATTGCAGGCATGTACCAGCATGCCCAGTTTTATGCCATACTGGGGATGAGGACCCAGAGCTTTGTGTATAGTAGTAAAGTGTTTTACCACCCAGCCCACATCCCTAACCCCTTCAATACATTCTTCTGTTAAATTATCTAATACATTCTTGGACAACCTGTCCAGAACTCCATCACTTAATTTTATTTTCTTAAGAGGTAGGTCTCACTGTGTTGCCCAGTCTGACACCAAACTTGAGTTTAAGCTATCTATCCTTTAGCCTCAGCCTCCCCAAGATCTGGCATCATGGGCATACTGCTTAATACTGTTAATTAAGCAGAGCTTAATACTGTTAGTACTTAATCCCTTCCTTGTCCACACTCCTTTCAGACATGCTGAGTTCAGGAAACAAATAGGTATTGATCAGGTGGTAGAAAATAGTTGACACACGTTGAACCTTGCCAATCATTGCTCATTCGTTGATTCAGTGACTACTTAGCTAGAGTCAGTGGTGTGTCAGGCACCTTCTCCACATGGGAGGCAGCAGGGAAGGCAGGCAAACCTTTGCCCTCATGGAGAACGCACTCTAAAAGGGGACAGTAGATGGTGATGGAAATCAACAGTAAGTATATAGTGTGAAGCAGAGATGTGTGGTACAAGGAATCCGGCAGGGGAGGGCGGATATGACCAGGATGGAGACTGGCTGGTGAGTGCTGGGCACAGTCTAGTTAGAGCTCAGCTACCAGTACTTACTAAAGCACTTTTGGTTGTGACAAGGAAGGGCAACAGTACTCTTCCTTCACTGACTAAGGTTAGGTACTGGGAAATGGGAGGAGAGCAAAGGCCCAAGAACAGGACGTTCAGTCTCCCTTCTTTTCTGGGCTAGCGCTGTGGGAACACAGAGGGGAAATGGTATTGAGGAAGGAGTGTCCACAGCCCATGAGCAGGTCCAGCATGCTCACAGAGTCTATATCTGACCAGAGTCCCGAGACCTGTGACACTTATCAGGTACCATATGGCCTTCCCTACACAGGGCTGAGACTGAACAGCTGCATGGCTGTGGATTAGAAGCCCCTGGGCGAGGCGGAGGCCTGGGGTGTGTGTGGAGAACCAGCGGGGCTCAGTGGTCTCATCTGAGCCTTGCTTTGCTTGTGAGTGAGTCTTCAGAGCTCTGGGCTATGCTCTTGGATTTGGGGCTATGGCTACTCAGAGAAAGCAGATGTTTGTGTGTGGAACCCAAGGAAGCTGGGACAGGGCCATGCTGTGCCTGTGGGGAGTGCTGTGCAGTGCACATTCACTCATGGGCACAGACTCAGAGACAAAGCACCTATCTGATCCCCTTAATTCCTCCATTGTCTCCTTGACCTGGAATCCATGCATGAAGCTCTGTAGTTAAGTCCCTTGTCCCACTCAGAAAGGTACAGGCGGTAGAAGATGTGGGTAGTGTGTGCCGGGCCTGCCTTAGGAAGGCAGTTGTGATGGTCAGTGTTTTCAACTCAGTGGACTCCAGAATAAGTCCATCATTTTGGGCCAGCCTATGGGGGATTACAATTATGTTAACTGTGGGTATGCTGGGATCCTGGCCTGCATACGTGTGCTGAATTATGCATATGTATATGAGAGTATATATAGCAGCATGCATTCATCCTGTTCCGCTCTTTGATTGTGGATGTGACATGACCAGCTGCCTCAAGCTTTTGCAGCTTTGACTTCTCCAGTATGGTGGGCTGTTTCCCTCTGTTGGCTAAGAGCTCACTGAGGATGGGAAGACTGTTTGGGAGAGGATCACCATTATTTCACTCTGCTTAGTCTCTGCGGGTGTGTGCCTGGAGGGATTTGGACATTGGGAGCAGGCTTTTGTGGCAGACAGGTTGAAACCCTCTGAGGTGGCAGAGGCAGCTTCGACGGTTGGAGGAAATCTAACAGAATGTATCTTGCATAAACCCTTTCTCCATTAAGTTGCTTTTGTCAAAGGTTTTATTATAGCATCAGGAAAAGAAACTGATGTAGCTGGCTTCTCTCCTGTACAGGGTATCCTGGAGCTTGGAAATGGTAACCAAATACGGGCTTTCTTAGAGAGGGTTCTTACCTGTGGATCCTAGTGTCACGCCTGGCACAGAGACATGCTTAACAAATAGGCATGGAGTGACGCTAACTCAACCCTCATTTAGTTTATTCCGGGGAAAAATAAAAGTGGCCCTAGGGAGTGGAATAATGGAGTGTTCCTTGTTCTCTTGGAGTATTCCCTGACACAGTAGGTGCTGAGTCAGTGTGAGTTTTTCCTGTTTTCTTCTCCCTGCCCATTTCACATCTCTGCAGTTTCTCTTTAAGGGAATGACAGGAGCCAAAATTATTTTCCACCACTGTGCATTCCTTCTCCAACCCCAACATTGATTCACTTTGCTGTAAGTAGGAAGGCTGAAGAATTAAACTAAGAGGTGACCAGTGGCCCCATGTTAAGGAATTCATCTTTCTTAGTGTGTTATTGATATTGGCAAGGTCCCTTAAGGGTAGAATTCCACATGAAGACATGTTCTGCCATCCCAGGATGTAGGGGAGAGCCCTTTGGGGACCCATTCTGAGCTCTGCCATCTCCCTTCCCCACAGTGGCAGATGAAATGCTGTAAGTGTGACTCCAGGCTGCCTCACCATTACAACAGTCACCGAGTGGAGAACATCGCATCATCTTCAGGCCCTATGCGCTGGTGGCAGTCACAGAATGGTGAGGACCTGGTGCCCTCAGGAGTCCATGAATATGGAGGCTCCACAGGTTGGGGCACGTGGAGACGTTCCAAGACAATTTAGTTTTCTGTGGCAAAAGGTTTCGGAGGTGGGCAGGCAGAACCTTCTAGCTTTGTTTTGCTGTCTATTGGATGCTATGGGCGAAAAGGTTTACTTAGGTTGAGGAGAAAGTGTGCTGGGGGATGACCACACCTGTTTCACTTTGCCTTGTCTCTGTGGGTGAGTGCACGTAGGACTTGGTCCTTGGGAACAAACCTGTTTGTGACAGACAGGCCAGGACCTTCTGTGGTATCAGAGGTGTCAGTGAGGAGAGGACATTACCATCTGACAAGGACACATTTGAATAATCAGTAGCACACCTGTCCTTTCCCAGAGGTGGCTCAGAGTCAAGTCAGGAGATGTTCCGACTGCCCAGAGCTGGTGTTACCAAGGCCTTCTTTAGGGGAGTGGGGGAGAGCATTCTTGTTCAACATTTCTGCTTCTCGTTCTTCCAGATGTGAACCCTGTCTCTCTGCAGCTGGACCTGGACAAGAGAATGCAGCTTCAGGACATCATGATGGATTTTAAGGTTTGCTCTTGGGGACCTCAGGGGACAGGAGAAGGACCTGGGCTGAGAGGAGAACAATGTTTTGTCTCCCTAAGTTGGATGATGCCACCATATGCCAGGGGTCCTATTTCAGAGTAGGGACACCTACTATGATTTTTACATCATGGTGACAGGAGATGGCTGGCTGCCAGGAGAAGAGGGCTCCTTCCTAGCCCCCTGTCCTGGCCATTCTGCAACTACAACCTTGGTCCTCTCTGAAGCCAACAACTTTAACCTGTCTAATAGACTCTACTCTGGCTCATACCAATTCTACTCGACTTTGTTGCTTTTTATGAGTTTGATATGAAATGTCCTAGAAATAACTCATGTGCTGATGGCTTGGTTCCCAGTGGATGGATCTAGTTATCAAGAGGTAATTGAATCATGAGGTCTCTGATGTAACCAGTGAATCAATGCATTGATGGACTGATGATCTTAGGTGTTATTTCAAAGCGATGGAAATTTTCAGGTGGAGCCTGGTTTGAAGAAGTAGGTGACTGGGGTGGGGGGCGGGGAGCAATACCCTTCAGGGCCCTATCTATCCTGGGCATTGCCATTCTGTTTCTCTCCCTCTGCCCACTCCTTGTCTTTTTGTCCATCCTTAGCAATGTGTTCTACTCCACTCTACAGTGTGTAACCAATAATCCCTGCATCAGGGGAGGAGGGCAGGGTCAGTTGGATCCCTGGGGCTAATTGGCCAGCAATTCTAGCTGAATCAGTGAGCTCCAGTTTCAACAATAATGCCTGTCTCAAAAAATAATGTAAAGAACTATTGAGGAAGATATTGACCTCTAGTCTCCATTTGCTCACACATGCATACCCCCACATGTGTGAACACACGAACATGTACACATAAATACACAAAAATAAGTAGACTATACCAGGACCGTGAGTTTGCATGGTAAACAACTATGTTAGTCAGGCTTCGTTGCTGTGACAAAAACCTCCAAGAAACCGGTTTAAGGAGGAAGGGTTTATTTTGGTTCATGGTGTCAGAGGTTTCAGTCCATGGTGTCTGCTCCATTGACTGGACATCATGGCAGGGAGCATGAGGTAGAGTGGAGTGGAGTAGATCACTAATGATGGAGAGAGAGAGACAGGGCTGAGGATCTGAACTCAGGTCCTCAGCTTACACAGCAAGCACAGCTGTGTCATCTTCCCAGTCCCAGGTGTGTCTACTTTAACAGCTTTGAAGAGGAGATCAAGTTTAATCAGTGGCCAAGACCTTGCCTACCCACGGGAAGGACGGCTGTGGACTAATTTGCTTGGTGAACAGTCCATCTCATCAACACTATGGCCTCTCAGATTCTCCCCCTGTCGTAGACTCTCCTCCCGAGATGCCCTTTTAGAGGCAATGGTTTCATTCATTTGTGCTCTTTCCCACCCAGAGGACTCGTCAAGCATGAAAAGATAGTTAGGTTAATGAGATGAGGTGGCCAGGAAAATCTTTAAGACTTTTAAGAGTTGAGAGAAGTGTGGGGTGAAACACAACAGGGCCTAGTTTCTTATCTGACAGAGAAAGTTGGCTCCGAGAGCCCTGTCCTACAAAAGGTCAAAGTATTTTGAGAAATGCCAGCAGCATTTGAACAGATGCCCAGTTCCTCAAGGTGACAGTTTTGAAAGGCAGTGTTAACTCGGATACTGTTATCTGCTGTCTCCCTCCCGTGTGTCAGGCTGTCAGGTTTAGCCACACACACACCAAACACTGACAGTATGGTAGAATTGGCATCTGTTGTTAGGGATAGAAAGATGTATAAAATGGCGTCACAATGAACCTGCCTTCATTAAGTACATCCGAGAAGACTGACTGAGCGGGGGTGCAGTGGTGTTAGTGTTGATGAGCCTGGAAAGGACATCTAGCTTGGTTAGCCTTGGGAGTGGGGTTGTCAGAGAATCCACTGTGGAGCCATGTCAAGGGCGATGCTCATTCCAGGCAAAGGCTCTCAAAGCTTCAACGCTAAAGCCAGGAGTGAGGGACAAGGAAGCCTATAGCAGGCAAGGGGACAAGTGGCCCCAGAGTGGTCTAGAGGGTGAATGGTTGTGAGAGAGCTCTAAGTTACTATAGCATGGATTCTAGTTGTCTTAACAAAACAAAAAACCCTCAGAGTCAGATACTGGGGTTAAAGCTGAAGGTCAGAGAAGCAAAGCGGCCAGTCTCTAGAGAGTCCTCGCCTCTTCCAGTGCTCAGACCAAACGAGCCATCCTGTCCTTAGACAGCATCTCCAGACTGCACTACTCCTCAGACTGCACTCTCTCTGCCAAGCCTCAAACTGCCTCCTACTGTCTTATGTTCCTCTCTAGTGGTGGGATTAAAGGCATGAGGTCCCAAATGCTGAGATCACCTTTGTATGAGCTCTGGTTCTCTTTTAGACTGGATCAATGTTGTGTAGCTCAGGGTTGCTGACAGAAGTTTCTGAACAGCCCAGTTCCCCAGCCATTTAGTTCCAAATAAACACACAGAGGCTTATATGAACTATAAACTGGACGATGGCTCAGGCTTCTCACTGGATAGCTTTCTTTTAATTATTCACCCATAACTATTAATCTGTGTATCTCCACATGGCTTTATCTTACTGATGATGCCCAGGCATCCTACTTTCCTGGTAGCTACATGGCATCCCCCTGACTCCGCCTACTTCCTTTCTCTATCCCTGTTTGGATTGCCAGCCTGGCTAAACCCTGCCTGTCCATTGCCCAAAACAGCCTTATTCATCAAGCAATGAGAGAAACATTCACAACATACAGAAGGACATCTCTCCTCACAGGGTGGCCTTGAATTAGCAGAGATCAGTCTGCTTCTGTCTCCCAAGTACTGGGATTAAAGGTGTGTGCCACCACTGCCTGGCCTCTATGGATAACTAGTGTGGCTAGCTTTGCATTCTGATCTTTAGACAAGTTTTATTTGTTAGATCATAAATAAAATATCACCACAAATTGCCACTCACTCGACAGTGTGTACTCAGCATCCACAGTGCACTAGACGCTGGAAAGAATCTGGGTCCAAGCAGGTAAGGGAAAGCAGGTGTTCACAGTACTGTTTCTCAACCCAGCTCTGCTATCCCTCTCCCTAGGGACACATTGCAATTTCTGGGGACATTTTGATTATCACAGCTGTGGGTATGGCAATGACATCAGGTAAGCTGCGGATGCTGGAAAGTGTCCTGCAATTCACAGGGCAGCCTGATGGTTCCTTTGTCCACACCCAAATAGGAATTGCGTTGAAGCTGAGAAATCCTGCCTAGAAAGCAGGGAACTGACTAGTAAATAATTAGAATGGTAGTGCTATTTCTAAGGGAGACCAGATGGTAGACTGGAAGATAGTGCCATAGGCTGGGTGGGGGAATGTACGTATAAAAAATCTCCGTGCAGAGGTGATATTTAGGGTTCTAACAAAAGATAAGAAGGAACCCACAGGAAGGAATTTTCCAAGCAGGAGACAGGTAGGAAGCTGAGGCAGGGGTGGGCTTGTTGAGATGGGGGTGCTGAGGCAGGGGTGGGCTTGTTGAGATGGGGTGGTGAGGCAGGGGTGGGCTTGTTGAGATGGGGAAGCTGAGGCAGGGGTGGGCTTGTTGAGATGGGGTGCTGAGGCAGGGGTGGGCTTGTTGAGATGGGATGCTGAGGCAGGGGTGGGCTTGTTGAGATGGGGTGCTGAGGCAGGGGTGGGCTTGTTGAGATGGGGTGCTGAGGCAGGGGTGGGCTTGTTGAGATGGGGTGCTGAGGCAGGGGTGGGCTTGTTGAGATGGGGTGCTGAGGCAGGGGTGGGCTTGTTGAGATGGGCTGGTGAGGCAGGGGTGGGCTTGTTGAGATGGGGTGGTGAAGCAGGGGTGGGCTTGTTGAGATGGGGTGCTGAGGCAGGGGTGGGCTTGTTGAGATGGGCTGGTGAGGCAGGGGTGGGCTTGTTGAGATGGGGTGGTGAGGCAGGGGTGGGCTTGTTGAGATGGGGTGGTGAGGCAGGGGTGGGCTTGTTGAGATGGGCTGGTGAGGGCTAAGCAAGGAGCACAGACTTTCACACAAGGTCAGGTTAGACTTTAGGAAGGGTGGGTGTGTTGGTTAGCATTCTGTCACTGAAAAGACAGCAGAAAGGGGATGTTTGGCTCACAGGATCAGAGGTTTCAAACCATGCCCACTTGGTCTTGTTGCTTTGGACCCATGGAGAGGCTAAGCATCATGGCAGGAAATGTGGCGTAGCATGGCTTCTTACCTCATGGTGGCTTTGGTGGGGGTAGAGCGCTGACTACTGTCTTGGAACACAGGACTGTCACTTCCACAGCCCATGCTCTTGCTGGTCCATCTCTCCCTCCTCTCCACGGGAGCCTCCTTCTGCAATTGTGTCCTCACTGGATACTACCGGTGACTCTTTTCCTCAGTCTCCCAGCCATACTCCACATTCTTGCCCTGTGTCTCCCCAGAGCCCCATGCCAGCCGGCCTGTTGATCGAGCGCTCTTCTGACTTTGGCAAGACCTGGAGGGTGTACCAGTACCTAGCTACAGACTGTGCCAGCACCTTTCCCCAGGTCCAACAGGGCCAGCCCAAGAACTGGCAGGATGTCCGGTGCCAGCCCCTGCCCCAGAAGCCTAATGGACATCTAACTGGAGGGAAGGTGGGTACAGGGAACCTGAGCCAGCAGGCACAGGGAGGAAGCCCATGTCTCCTAGTCAAAGAATGAGAACAGGCCAGGCCAGATAATTTTTCTGGGGCCTCCCAGAAACATCTTGAGGCTTCTACTGCACCATTTACCCTGACTTCCCCCAGCTTCTTCCTACAGGGCTCATGCATCCCTCTTTGGACTTTGTTATGAGGACGTCTGGATGTATAATTACACATAAGTGAGCAAAGAACACTTGTGATTTCACTTCCATAGGGTTTACCACAAAAAAGATTTTTTTTTAAAGTATTGTTTATTTTGATTTAATCTATCAGTCTGCCAGACATAATCCATGGAGAGAGATTCAAGAATAACCCAGAGTTCTGAGGGCATCTGCAATGAAATGACAACCTGCCTCTAGAAACACCCAGGATTTTCTCTCGGACTCTTTCCTGTGTGCTCAGACTCTTCCCCAAAGCATTTCCCACTCCACAGGGAGGAGGCTGTAGCTCCCCATCCTTAGAAGCTCTGAGGACAGGCAGGCTGAGTGCTGTGCTGCCCCCATGTGGCCACAGATGTCATTGCGCCCACCTGCCGCTATTTGGTTAAATCTTTACCCAGTCTGGGTGTCCACTTGTTCCTAGCCCTGAGCGGAGCCCAAGGCTTTGTCTTTATTTGTAAGGGGTTGGGATGAAAACTGGGTGGTATGTGGTGAGAGGTCTGCGTAATAAATAAAAGCCCACTCAGAACTGATGGTGACTGAACATTCACTTAGTCCATATCCATGTAGTTACCACATCTCACTGTCTCCGGTGTGTGAAAACACCAGACCAAATCTACCATCATGTATGCTAGATTGAAAAAGAAATAGCAGCAGGGATTGTGAGATGGCTCTGGGAATAAAGTGCTTGCTATGCAAGCATGATGACACGAAGTGATTTAATCACTGGTGTTTGAAGCTCCAGGCTGTTGTAATGTCCTGAGCCACTGGCCTTGGGATTTAGTCGCCTAGAACCCATGTAAAGCTAGAAGGAGAAAGCCAATGCCACACTGCTGACCTGTGACCTCTGCCACATGCCATGCACATGCATGCACATCATGTGCTCACACACTCACCATATCCACACACTAATACTAAAGAAAAATAAAACTAATAACAAAATAGTATTATCAAAGCCATCTCTGTAATAGATGACATAGCAGGTAGACTTGTATTCTCTAAAACGCATGCACGCACATGTCTGTGCATGCTCCTTTAAGGTTATCTACTAGCCCAGCACAGGCACCAGGCCTCACAGCCATGGTCTGTCTCAGGTTCCTGGTGAGAGGGGGTATGGAATGAGTACAGAAGGGAAGGGAGGCATCTGAGTTTGGTATACACTTCTGCTCCAACCTTTCTTCCCTCTGAGCAGGTCCAGCTTAACCTTATGGATTTGGCGTCAGGTATCCCTGCATCCCAAAGTAGAAAGATTCAAGGTTGGTTCGACTCTTCTTCCTCTTTCCCCAGGGGCTGTTAATGGGGGCATGAAGCAGTGTGGGACCCAGGTCATGGAGATCCCCAGTTCCTTCCTATATCTTCAGCGTGGATGGGAAGTAATGCCATCCCCACTCATCCTCCAGGAATATGTGTTTAGCATAGTATGGGTAGGCTTAGGGCCAGAACGTCTGTAGTATGATGGGAAGGTAGCAAAGAGGCCTTTAACTCCACTGGCCTTTAACTTTCTGTCTTTGTTTTCCTTCCCCTCCTTGCTGGTACCACTCTCAGAATTAGGGGACATCACAAACCTAAGGGTCAACTTCACCAAGCTGGCCTCTGTGCCTCAGAGGGGCTCCTTTCCACCCAGCGCCTACTTTGCAGTGTCACAGCTACGTCTACAGGGAAGTTGCTACTGTCATGGACATGCCAACCGCTGTGCCCCCAATCCTGGAGGCCCTACAGGTCACACCAGGGCTGTGCAGGTGACAGTCCAGGGTGGGAAGGGCAGAGGGGAAGGGGTGGGACCAGAGCAGACCTTCCCACGAGGCAGGGCAGCTGCTCAGTTTAAGTCATGGATGTAACTGGTGACACAGTTCAATGGCAGAGCACTTGCCTGGCAAGTAAAAGGCCAAAGCAGGGTAGGGGAAGGGGGGGGGCTCCAGGCATGGTGGGCATGCCCAGTAAGTCCAGCATAGTTAAAAGGCAGACACTAGAGGAGGAGGAGTTCAAGGTCGTTTTCAGCTACATAGTGAGTTTGAGACTAGCCGGGCTGTACAACATCCTGTTTGCATTTATTAAGTCTGCAAGAGCAAAGGCAAAGCTACTGTTTCAGAAATCCAAACTGTGTACTTTAGGTCTGTGCTATAGGTGGGGATGGTTTCAGCTTCCGTGTGGGTTCAGGGGAAGCTGAGGCAAAGTCTCAACCTGGGTCTCACAGCATTATTATATGGCATGTTCCAATGCACCTATGAAAATATTATCATGAATTATAAGAAACGAGAACCAAAATAACCTGTGTGGACCACTACTCTCAGATATTCTGATTTAATCACTGGTGTTTGAAGCTCCAGGCTGTTGTAATGTCCTGAGCCACTGGCCTTGGGATTTAGTCGCCTAGAAGAAAGGTGTAGGGCTGGGTAAGAGGTCACCACTTAACACGAACACCAAGTCCACCCTGGACACTGGCCAGTACTGATGCAGTAAAGATGTGTAGAGAAGCTCCAGTTGAGCAAGAGGTTGGGGTTCACTGTGAGCCCAAACAGGAGGGCCCTGGGAAGAGGGGAGAGGCTGCAGCAAAGGAGTGCCAGAGCATTTGTTTGCCTTCCGCAGGGTGCTAGCTTGTCTGCCAGCCTAAGGGTGTGTGGTGCTCAGGCTGGTGGCAGAGAGGCAGGAGGAAGTCACAGCCGGCAGCTGAGGAGGGAAGTGAGTGGAGGTAGCAGCTCATCCTCCTCTTAGGACCTCTTAGGGCAGAGACCACAGATTGGGGGAACCTAATGCCTAGTGGGAGGAACGCAAAGTGGAAAGGGACTCATGAGACTACACCAATGCCTCAGCCTTGTCCCTGTGGTTCAAGGTTCGGCTGGAACTTGGCCAAGGCTCTCGCGTTTGTAAACCACTGCCTGGGTAACTATGCATGCAGCTAGCACGGCAAGTCATGGAGTTAAAGGGACCTGGGCAGGCCTAGGAAGGGGGAACAAACATGCCCACTTGGCTGGTGAACGCAGAAATTAATTACGGAAGGCAGGAAAACATCAGAATTGACCAACAGGAAATGCCAGCCTGCGTGGGGAGTGGCTTTTTCAGCTGTGGCAGAGAGAGAAGAGGAGCTAAGAGTGAGCAGGTCCCTGAATGCCAGGCTGTGGAGGTGGGGCTTAATTAGGAAGGCAATTAGCATACAATAGTGGTTCTATTTTTATATCTTAATGAGTCTAGTAACAGCTCACCATGCATTTTCCACCAGCCAAACAGCTTAGTCACACATTGCCAAAACAAAACTGCAGAGAGCCCGCCAGACTCCAGAGTCCCACAGTTCATTATCACAATACCCACTACCTTACACTGAGCCCGGCCTGTACATCACAGGTGCCAAACCGGTGGAACCCTTGCTATGCAGGACACATGCACACTCACACACACGCATACATGTAACTCCCATGAGCACACAACATGATAAAGATCCAGGCCACCACAGTGTTGCAAAAACTGGATGAAGGTTGAAGCATTTAGGTGTGGTGTCCTGGAAGGGCATGTGTCTAGGCAAGGTCTTGAGGGGCAGGTGGGCTGGTCTTCAGGGGTAGGCAGATCCAGCCCTCAAGCTTCCCTGCATGAATCCTTTTTTGGTAATCACTGGCTCCTCTCCCAGGTCCAGGATGTCTGCATCTGCCAGCACAACACGGCTGGCCCCAACTGTGAGCGCTGCGCCCCCTTCTACAACAACCGGCCATGGGGACCAGCAGAGGGCCAGGATGCCCATGAGTGCCAAAGTAGGAGTCTGGGGTTAGCCCTGACCTTAGCAGCTGGGGAGGGAGCTGACTGGTCTGTTTCTTACTTGGAACACCAAGAATCTGGTTTTGTTGCTTAATAACTGAACTGCAGTCCTGCATTCAGATCTCTGGTTTGCAGTGGGGCTGGGATCCCCTCACTGCCTCCTCCATTTCTATTCTGTCAGGCTTTTTTATCCCCGCTGAAGTATATGCTCCCAGACCATTGTGGCCCCTTCAGGCTCCTTGCTCTGTATCAGACATGCCTGACTTCCAGTGGTCAAATCCCTATATCCAATGGTCTTTGGATGTAAGACCTCCATTCACAAAGCGACAGGGGCCCATCTGTGCCTGCATTGAGGGTGCATACCGGAACCTCCTTTTATTTTCTGGAGTCATCCCACACAGGGAGTTGGGAGGCCTGAGTGCTTGTCCCCTTAGCCCTCTTCCTGGTCATGCAGCCCTTCCCCAGTTTCCTTTGAAATTGGGCCCCACTCCCTGGCTCTGCTTGTCGCAGAGTTGATAGGGTGCCAAGCGCTACTTGGGAGCCTGCCATGGTGGCCGGTTTTTGCCCCATAGGGTCAGTCTTGGATTTCCCCATCTAGGGTGTGACTGCAACGGGCACTCAGACACCTGCCACTTCGACCCAGCTGTGTTTGCTGCCAGCCAGGGGACACATGGGGGTGTGTGTGACAACTGCCGGGACCACACTGAGGGCAAGAACTGTGAACGCTGTCAGCTACACTATTTCCGGAATAGACGGCCTGGTGCTCCCATTCAGGAGACCTGTATCCGTGAGTAGTGGCTTCAGGGACAGGTACCATCCACTCATTCTCCCCAGTTTATCCCCGGGGACATGGACACCATCAAGAAGCAAGGAAGTCTTGGTCCCAAGGAAGGACTTGGGATTGTTTTACTGTGATCTTGCTGGTCAGTGTGTAGCTTTTATTCAGCGGGCACAGAGAGAGGAGAGCATAGAGCACAGCACCTGCCTTTGGCGTGCACACACATTATGGAACCCAGGGGTGCAAGTGACGTGCCTCTGATGCTGCTGTGGGTGTCATGTGCACCACTTTTCTTTTTCTGTTTCTCCAGTGTTGAGAACTCCTTCCTCCATCATGAAATTATATCTTTCTGTTTGTTTGTTTGTTTTGGTTTTGCAAGACAGGGTTTCTCTGTGCAGCCCTGGCTGTCCTAGAACTTTCTCTGTAGACCAGGCTGGCCTTGGACTCACAAAGATCCACCTGCATCTGCCACCTGAGTGCTGGTATCAAAGGCATGTGCCACCGCCACCTTGCTATGAGATTATGTCTTAATCCTCTAGCCCCCAAACAATGACTGGAAAATCACTGTGCTTGAGTGTTTGTTGACTGAATAAATGAATAAATGAGTGGATTGGCTTAATATGCCCACCAGGCCACTGCATTAACCTAGGACAGTGGTTGTCAACCTTCCTAATGCTATGACCATGTAATACAGTTGTTCATGTTGGGGTGACCCCAACCATAAAAATATTTTCATTGCTACTTTATAACTGTGATTTTGCTACTGTTATTAATTATAATGCAAATATCTGATATGCAGGATATCTGATATGCAGGATATCTGATATGTGACCCCTGTGAAAGTGTCATTTGACCCCCGAAGGGGTTGTTACCCACAGGTTGAAAACCACTGACCTAAGAGAAGAAACACAGCATAGAATAAGTGCTTGAGACCATTTTGATCAGGAAAAACCTTCTGGACAAAGGAACCTTGAATTTTGAAAGGCACGAAGGAGTCAAGAAATGGGCAGCACCTAGGCAGCTTGCTGGTATCGGTGTGTGGACAGTGCAATAGACTGACTGCTTTCCCACTCCCAGCACAATTTCCAGTATGTTAACAAGCACTGGTCCCCTCATGTGTATGAGGCACTGGTCCCTCATGTATGGGCACTCCTACCCACCTGTTGAGGTTGTCCCGAGGATTGCGCAGGGCAACCTGTGAAGGAGCCTGCCCAGTGTTTGGAACACAGTAGTCAGTCGAGGAGCCATGGCCACAGGAGCAATAGCGTGATACTCATCAGGAGCCGGGCGCTATCCCACCTGCCTCGTCTTCATCACTCACTACTCAGAAGGATTTCCCTTTCCTCATGAGGCAGACGGGAAAACAGACACAAAGAGCTCCAAGCTCTTCTGGGGTCTTGAGGCTGGAAGTCCATGGTAGAGTGGGAGTTTGGAGCAGACCATCCTGTCACCTCCTCTGAGCTCTGATTTTCCTGTGTCTGATTCAGCCTGCGAGTGTGATCCAGACGGAGCAGTGCTGGGAGCCCCCTGTGACCCGCTGACCGGCCAGTGTGTGTGCAAAGAGTACGTGCAAGGGGAGCGCTGTGACCTTTGCAAGCCTGGCTTCACTGGACTCACCTTTGCCAACCCACAGGGCTGCCACCGTGAGTACAGGGCCTGGGGAGGTGTGGTGTGGCGCAGGGCGGGATGTATGGATCCTTGGAGCCTTCTCTCCTCTGGGCACCGTGTGCTACACCACTGTCCTCCAGCAAGTGGCAGCACAGGCCTGGGTTGGAAGGTGGGTTTCATTCAGTCTGTGCCAGGGTGGGCAGGCCAGCTGCCAAATTGCCAGGTGGCTGGGAAGGCTCTGTGGCCGAATGAGTCAGTCATGCTATGCGTAAGGACAGGCCCTGTGACTTCAGGCTGGTCTCATTGCAGAGCTCAACTTTTGGGGCACGTTCCAGCTCTGCACAACATGTGCCCTGGATTCCGTCTACTGCGTGAGAGTCTGGGACACAGTCCCCAAAAGCAGGGCCACACAGAGCCTGGTAGAAAGGGTCCCTGGGGGTACATTCTCCAGTAAGCTACAGGACAGGTGGTTTTCCAGGACTGGGGCCCTCTCTGGTGAATGTTTTCTGGGGCCAGCCTCTCTGTGGAAGCCTGTCTATACTGACCATCCCTCCCTTCTGCAGACTGTGACTGCAGCATCCTAGGTGCCCGGCGAGATATGCCCTGTGAGGAGGAAAGTGGGCGCTGCTTGTGTCTGCCCAATGTGGTGGGCCCCAAATGTGACCAGTGTGCCCCTTCCTACTGGAAGCTGGCCAGTGGCAGGGGCTGTGAGCCCTGTGCCTGTGACCCACGCAACTCTCTCAGCCCTCAGTGCAACCAGGTATGAGTAACATTGGTCCAGAGGCTCCTCAGTCATGGAAGCATCCTGCCTATTAATGTCTCTATCTCTTCCTCACTGGCCTTCCTACAGTCAGGCAAGGCTACATCTGTCCCCTTCCCCCTTGGGTGAGGCCACCAGATGGCCCTCCCTCTGTGATTCTCAGCCTTGGGCCAGGCTTGTTCCCTACACTGTCTGCAGCTCAGTACTGGGACTTGACTTTGGGCTTGTCTTCCAGTTGAAGCCCTAGTTTTGGGGTGCATCAGATCTGTAGAGTGAGGGTCTTGGGCATAGTACCCTGTAGGAAGGCCAGGAAAAGACCGGAAGGATCCCCTCATGGCATTCTCTTTATTCAGTTTACAGGGCAATGTCCTTGTCGAGAAGGGTTTGGTGGCCTGACATGCAGTTCTGCAGCCATCCGTCAGTGTCCTGACAAGACCCATGGTGACATAGCCACGGGGTGCCGAGGTGTGTACTTATTACATGGCCAGGCAAAAGGCATGTAGAGGGGTGGGATACGGGGTGCATGGTGGAGGGCATTGAGATGGTTGGACCTTCTTAC
The DNA here is from genome assembly GCA_030556225.1 of Cricetiscus sungorus. Lineage (NCBI taxonomy): Eukaryota > Metazoa > Chordata > Mammalia > Rodentia > Cricetidae > Cricetiscus > Cricetiscus sungorus. The sequence goes on along the minus strand of JANBXA010000730.1, from coordinate 1,805,778 downwards.
TGATGCCCTGAACAGCTCTGTGAGCATCTACCTTTGAAGACTGCCTGGCCTCCCTATGGCTGGATCAGGTTAACTAAGGTGATCCTCACAGTTCAGAATAGGGGCTAGGGGGATGGGGATGTCTTCTATACATATTTATCTCTTATTGGTTGATGAATAAAGCACTGTGGCCAATGAGGCAGGGTGATAGGTGGAACAGGAGATGAGGAGGATTCTGGGAGGTGTAGGCAGAGGGTAGTTGAGATGTTGCACACAGAGGAGTAACAGATCCGGATGCATCGCTGGTAAGATAAGACTACATGGAAACACTTAAATTAATAGAAATGGGTTAGTAATTAAGGCAGAGGTAGCCAATAAGAAGCCAAGCCAAAGGCCAACAGGTTCATAACTAATATAGTGTCTGCATGTTTATTTGGGGCAAGACGTCTGCAGGCCGGGCAGGAAATTCCTTAACACCAGGGGACCTAGCTCCCACTCCCCAAGAGCAGTGGCCAGCAGCAGTGGCGAAAGTGGATCCCGAGGAAGGCTGGAGCGTTTTCCCTGCAGGGCTTATGTATCAGCAATGGCATGGGACTAGAGTGTAATGAGCAGCATTAGTCTCACCCCTGACTTGCAGGGCCTGAGCAAGGTGCTTCCCTTCTGCACTCCTACCACATACTGAGCCCTTCTGTGCCTTGGTTACCTCCTAAACAGAAGCAGGAAATCACAGTGTGGGTGTGCTGATCAGATGGGTCCACATGCATGTCCTAGCTGCTGTGACCTGATATTGTCTGTCACTTAAGCAGGCCAAGTCCCTTCATCCTCACCATGCTTCTTCCCGACCCAAGCCTCTGAATGTCATTTCTCCTGACTGTAGCCTGTGACTGCGACTTCAGAGGAACCGAGGGTCCTGGCTGTGACAAAGTCTCAGGCCGCTGCCTCTGCCGCCCTGGTGTGACGGGAACCCGTTGTGACCAGTGCCAGCGAGGCTACTGCAACCGCTACCCAGTATGTGTAGCTTGCCACTCTTGCTTCCAGACCTATGACACGGATCTCCAGGAGCAGGCTCAGCGCCTTGGTGGTCTCCGTAATGCCACTGAAGGCCTGCAGACGGGGACAGGTCTGGGAGACCATGGCCTAGCCTCTCGAGTGCTAGATGCTAAGAGCAAGATGGAACAGATCAGACAGATCCTAGGGGGCAGCTCTGTCACAGAGCAGGATGTGGCTCAGGTGACAAATGGCATCCTGTCTATCAGGTAGGTCCTTTTCCCACCAAGATGATGGAGGAATCATGCTGGCCGGTTTGGGTGAAAGCTACACTGATCAATTCTAGTCCATGGGGCATTTTTATGCATATTTTCTCTTAACTACCAAGGCAGGTCTGTGAAGGTAGAGTGCTGGCGTTGATTCCATTCTGTGGAGACAGGCACAGATGTGATGAGCTATGCAGACAAAGACCCAGAGCCTGAGCCCGAGTCCAGAGCTCTTCCTGAGCTGGTAGTGCCAGTGGGATAGTCAGCCCCAGATTAGTCACCTTGGCAGAGGGCACCCAAGAGGCAGAGCACTAAAAATATCTCTGAATTTGTCTTTAGAATGGAAGCGGTCCCACCCACACCCCCCTCCTACCAGCAGAGGAGCCTTCTTTGGGAGCTTGGGTTCTGGAAGCTTCTATAATTAGCTTGTGATCTCTGAGCATTGGTGGATGGATATTGCCAAGCCCAAAAAGAATAAGAGGCTCTGTTAACCATGGGGATGATAAGACATCCTTGGCAGCATGAGGGTTGGGGGGCTGTATGTATGAATTCATTCATTTCACATTTGGGTGTGGGTGGGTGCACATGCGTATACAAGGTGTGTGTACACAGAGGCCAGAGCAGGATGTTGGGTGTCTCCTAGCTGTCCCTGTATGACTTACTGCCTTGAGACAGGGTCTCCCACAGACTCACTGCTTTTGTTACGGTTTAGCTCTTAATGTGCATGCTGGGTATTTGAACTCAGGTCTTTAAACTTACAGCATAAACATTATTACTCACTGAGCCATCTCCCCAGCCCTTCCAAATAGGCTTTTGAGTACCCAGTAGGATCCAAGTAATTGTGCAAGGTACCAGGGTCATTAAAATATTAAGACATGATCTTCACTATTAAGCCAAGGTCTTAGGTATCTGTCCTATAAACAGTAATGTGCTACATGGGGTATGTTAGACAGCTAAGATTCACACAGGGGAGGCCATGGTGGCCGTCACAGCCTTCAGAGGGGAAGGGGCTGTATGACCTGAGTCTCAGAATTAGATGATCAGTGGGTGGTCAACATAGGAATGTGCTGTGTTTTGGTAGGTTCTGGAAAGGCATGCTATGCCTGGGCAAGGCTGTGTGGTAGACACGCGTAGAAGGGGGAAAGCATAGTGGTGTAGCAGAGGGCATGAGACATAAAGACAGAGGACCACTGGCTTTCACGCTCAGGACCCAGGGTTTGGAATGACACCCCAAGCCTCTGTCAGACGGGAATGACCATTGAGCATGCAATGGGGTTGGAGCTCCATGGGCAGGGTCGGGATACAGAGGAGAGACTGACCCATCCCAAACATAAGGAGAAAGCTGCAATCAACTGGAGATCCAGGGCAGTCAGCAGAATGGCTCTCTCAGGGAAACCAGGAACAGCCAGGAGATGGAGGTGGATCCCAGATGTTAGGCTGACAGAAGTCAAGGAGAGAGAGCATTCTGAGTCACCTGCAAAGAGGTGGCATAGGCTGTGCCTGGACTCCAGCTTGTCCGAGCCTCTGCCGAACAGAATTCGTAGTAGCATGTGGATTGCCCCCTCTCATGCCCTTATGGAAAGTTCTTCACCGTGCAGTCTGCTTCTCCTGACTCAGTTACAGGGTGTCCTTATGTCTCAGCAAATATCCTTCTGTCTCAGGCGGACTCTTCAGGGCCTGCAGCTGGACCTACCCTTAGAGGAGGAGACGAAGTCCTTCTCTGGAGACCTGGGGAATCTGGACAGAAGCTTCAATCGCCTCCTCCTTATACACCAGAGCAAGAAGGAGCAATTTGAGAAGCTCAGCAATGCAGACCCTTCAGGTGAGGACCTGGGCACAGGCTACTCTCCCTAGGGAGAGAGGCACCTACCCATGGCCTCCACTCCTTCTCATCCTTCCTCAGGATCCTTCCACACGCTGACCACTGCCTATGAGCAGTCCTCCCGGGCTGCGCAGCAGGTGTCTGACAGTTCCAGCCTCCTGAGCCAGCTGAGGGACAACCGAAGGGAGATAGAAGGGCTGGAGAGTCGGACTGGGGGAGGAGGAGCCGGAGGAGCCCAGCTCGTGGCCCTGCGCCTGGAGATGGCTTCTCTGCCTGACTTGACACCCACCATCAACAAGGTGACTGGGAACGAGAGCCCAGTGCCCTAAGCCCTCATACCTGTATTCTGTCTCATTCAGAACCTGTTTCATTCCCCATGACCCCATGTCTGTGCTGTGCACTGATGGGTTGCCGAGGAAACATAGTTCTGGTTACCATGGAGATGTGTGGCTGTTTAGTATGAGATGGGAGTGGTTGTAGAGGAGCCTCTTTGACACCCTCATCTCTCTACAGCTTTGTGGAGGCTCTAGACACACAGTCTGCACCCCGGGATCATGCTCTGGAGAGCTGTGTCCCCATGACAATGGCACAGCCTGTGGTTCTCACTGCGTGGGAACCCTGCCCAAAGCCGGAGGGGCCTTCCACATAGCAGGGCAAGTAGCTGAGCAACTACGGGGCTTCAACTCCCAGCTCCAGCAGACCAGGCAAATGGTAGGTACCACATAGTGTGGGGGCAAGAGGCAGAGGGTGCCGAGTCCCTGGATTGATTCAGAGTTCACATTTTACAGCCAGGAAATTAAAGCCCAGATATTTCAGGTGATTTGTCTAATGCCTCACAGCAAGTGTAAGGGAGAATTTGGAGTTGATATCTTGATCTTTCTCTTAAAGTCCTGCATAAATATCATTTGCAGACTAAGTTGGTTGCAAGTCCCACGGGAGAGGATGCCCCACAGATTTTCTTGGGAGCTGCCAAGAGGCTCCTGGGAGGCATTGTCCTTTTCTGACCCACGTTGTGTTTCAACAGATTAGGGCAGCTGAGGAAGCTGCATCCAAGGTCCAGTCAGATGCCCAGCGCCTTGAGACCCAGGTGAGCACCAGCCGCTTGCAGATGGAAGAGGATGTCCAGCGCACACGTCTTCTCATCCAGCAGGTCCGGGGCTTCCTCACAGGTGAGCAGGCCTTCGCCTCTGTGGGTGTTCTGGCTCCCATCGGTCCCTCACGCACACATCACATCTAGTTCCTTAGCCTACCACCTCCTTCCCACCATGCCTGCTGTCCACTGGCTTGGCCATATCTCTTGCCTGGCCTTTGTCTATTGATTTTGTTGCCCTCCTGCCCTTCCCCAACTTCCCCACCTTGTTCTTGGATGAGCACGGGCTTCTTTCTTCTGTCCATCTCTTCTCTGTGACTTTGTTTCTCTTTCCTTTGCTCACTGGGCATCACTTTGAACTTCTCAGGCCCTTGCCCACTGCAGGGTCTTTCACTGGTTCCCGCTGGCCTGGGATGAATGGTTTCAAGGTTACGCCACCTCCCTGTCTGTGTATCCCTCCCTCTCCTGTTCATCTGTTCATGCAGAAATCTTGTACAGTCCATTATGAATGTGCCTCTAGGACAGAAAGGATGTATGTCTGTTTTGTTCATAGCACATATAAAGACTGGCAGAATAAATGAATGGATGAATAAAGAAATGAATAGATGGGTCATATTCTTTCTTTGGTGGCCTAGGGGATGAGGTAGGACTCAGATGACTTGACTTGGGGCACATTGCTTCTGTTGACCTTATCTTTCCCTTGAAAATGGAGTTGGTAGTGTTCTACAGGTTTATTCCAAGAACCTAGTAATGGCCGTAAAATAAGCTTTGACAAATTAAAGGTGCCTCTGGAGTGTGACTTGATATTATTAGCTCTCGGGTCCCTGCCAGGACTTTGCTTGGCTGGAAGCCTGGTTGATATGAGCTGAGGGCTGGGCACACAGTGATGGCTCATGCTACTACTGCAGTGTTTTCACCCCAAGTAAGCCAAAGCTATCTCCTGAGTGCAGACAGTAGGCTATGCCCAGAGCTGTGGGTGGTGCAAGCATGGCTTAAGCGCAGGAGGGGTCTACAGCAGCCCTGTGATTTAAGTAGGAGGAGTCGCTGGGAAATGTGTTAATAGTAGTGCATGGCAAAGGTGCCTGGCATGTAAGGACTAAAGGACAACTAAGGTTTGGGGCTTGAGGCTGAGTAGCCTTCTTGTGTTAACTTGAGCTGGCGCAGATCAGGCTGGGAGGGGCTGACTTCTCTGCATAGCTTGTGCTCTGTTCCTAGGAACAGGTGGGAGCTTCCAGGATCCTCCCTGCTCTCAGCCATGCTGCACCTCTGGTCCAGTGAACACTTCTTCCCAGAGTGGTATCTGTAGAAGCAGCTGAGAGATGAGATGGTGTCACCTCTGTCCTTGTCTCCTGGATCTCTCTGAGAAACTTTTCTTGCTAACTGATGGTGACATGTCACAGCTCAGGATGGGGTCAGGGGGGTCATTCAAAGCATTTCACAGGCCAGGAAACTGAACCCGAGTGGCCTGAGAAGTGAAGGACCAGTGTCCTTGCAGTCTTAGATTTACTCCTCAAATGCAAAGGACCTCCAGACGCCTGGCTTGAGCTGGGATCTAGGGACATAAATGGGATGTAACCCAGTCTCTGTTCTCAGGGGGTTCACAGTGCAGCAGGAGAAGACAGCCAATCCAGTAA